>CP139508.1:129024356-129219356 GCA_021014915.2 Artemisia tridentata subsp. tridentata
CAAGAGGGGATACCAATGGCACGGAGGCCTCCCTTAAATCCAATAAATTAATAAATATAAACTAAGTAACTACATCCCAACCACATAGTTTATATTTTGTTCAATGGCTTAGGCTCGTGTCCACATGCACGATTTAAACAAAGCAGTAAAGTACTTGAAAAAACATAGGTGAAAATTCTTAAGCTATGGGTTGTTAGGACCTACTACACAAGCACATGCACTGCATGTGTAACCCATCCTATAAGTATATGCAAACCATGAGTTTCACCCACATTGTTGCATACTAATGCAACTGTCATTCCACATGAATGATGGTTCTTACCCTATTGCTTCTTACTATCAGTTTAGGATATTTTGACTTTTAAAATTTATAAACCCTAGTTAGGGTTTCCAAACACAAAATTTTTTAAAAGTATACCACTTAGGTAACAAGAAACCCTACGTCACCCTCTTGAAAAAAAAATTAGTTATGGAATTTTTAAAAAAATATTTTAAAACAATAGTTTACATATATGGGAGTCCCAAGTTACAAAAAAATGTAAAACTGAACTTATATATTGAAACCTACTACTTGGTCACCAAAACTTGTGTTAGTCGACTTTTATTAACCCTGTCTAGCTAGGATCATAAAATTGGAACTTATAAGGTTTATGTAAACCTCATAAATTTTCTTATTCCCTGAGCATATTATTTGTAAAGTTTACACCTTTTGAAAATTATAAGCGGGAACAAAAATGTTTGCATACAAGAAAACTACAACACCCTGAAATCGGGCCTAGTCATTTTATTATAAGATTTCCATTGGAATAGTTGACTAGAACTTTTATAAGTTTTAAGGACTTACGGGATTGGTTAGTTAACCCTATAGTCAAACTATAAGTATTAAAGGTTATGTAAATGGTTATAGAAATACGATGTGTCTCAACTATAAGAAAGATGGACTTAAAGGACTAATATTGTAATGTAGTAAATAAGTAATAAAGTTACATGTGGCTAAAATAGAAGTAAATGGACTTGAGGGGCTTAAAGTGTCAAGTTGAGAAATAACTTTGTTATGCAGAAAGAGTTGACTAGAAATCTCCAGGTTCTACACATTTTTATATTTATCCAAAGAAGATTAGAATTTCAACTCAAAGGTTAAGCCTAGTAATGATCCTATACAAGTAAGTAACCTATACCTTGTGATTAATTGGTTAATTAAGAAGTTAGGGTTTATGAACCCTAATTGGGGAATTTGGGTAAAGTATGGTTTAAGCTAATTAAAGAGGTTATAGTAATTATGGAATAAGTTGTATTGTAATTAAGTTTATAATCTTATGGGATAATCATTATATGATCAATATATGATGATATGATAATTAGAAGTGTTAAGAGGTGAGCTAAGGTTGTGGTAAATCATTGTTATAGTCAATTGCCCATGTTTTAAGTAATTATGGTTATGATGATTTGTTAAAGCTTATTATTATCCTTTATCACACAACAAATATAAGAATAGTAGAGAAAGAATGAGATATGTAGTAACTTCTAAGGAAAGAAAGAGATATTAGATTAGAAGAGAAATGGAGATACAAGAAGAGAGTGCCCTAGAAACTACACACACATCCAACCCTTCCAAGTGAAGAGGGGAATGGTATTTATAGGCTTCAAGGATGGAAGGCTTGGGTGGGCTTGGATTAAGCTTGGACCTTTTACATGGACTATAATCATACATTTAATCTATACGGTTAATCCAAGCCCATTGACTAAATTAACTAAACTAAACAACGACACACTTAATTAAACTATTACAATGAAAAATGACCATCACTTTAAAATAAATCCTAACAATCTCCCCCTAAGGGATGGTCATTCAAATGATGCTCCATGTGAGATGGTCTTTTGTCTTCAATGTCTTTGAGCTTTGAGTGTCGTTGTATAGTAGTCTTTGTTATTGGTTCCTTCATGCTATGTGATCTTCAAAGTATCGTCTTTGAGGTTGTTCTTGCCTTGATCAACATCTTCATGTGATGATGCGTCGTGACTTCCAACATACTCATACATCTTGGACATTATACTTATGCTAACAATCTCCCCATAATCTTTCATCATATGAACTTGTTCTCAACATCTTGATTAGCTTCTTGACTTTGTCTTTTCACTTTGTCTTTAACTTGATCTTCTTGTCTTGAACTTTTACACTTGAGCTTTGTTGGAGATATTCTTCATAAGTATGAGTAAGCTGAGGTGAAGATGCTTGATGTATGGGATGATGGTTAATGGATGTTTATAGGTAGCTGCATAAAACTGTTAGTAATAATCATCCAGCGCTTACGGGTTAGGACTTTCAGATCGTCAACAGCATAGTGTGTAGACTTTCTCTAATCTCCCCCAGGCCGTTCTGAACCGGATACCCCCGAGAGGGCTTACACGGACACACCGAAGTGCACCCATGATTCAGTGAGTCGCTGGAGATCACCCCACGACTGTAGACCGTTTGAAGCACGAAACCATCAATGATATGAATGGAAAGACCCTTGGATCTCATTAAGACTCTTACAACTTGTGCTCTTTATGGCGAACACAAGTGTATCATTTTGGAAATGTTCCTAACGAGATATTTTGATGAATCTCATGGCTCTAGACTCTATTGTGCGTTTTGGTTTTAGTCGTCGGAGGCATGGAGCAGAGTGACACCTTTTCAATATCAACACATCTCGGAATGAGAGGCCGATAGATTATGTAGTGTTCTCCGTGAGAAATGAAACAAATATCTTTTAAGAGATATCTGAGTGGCTAGGAGGGGTGGTGCAGTGCGTCACTGGGTCCATGACGTCTTGTCTTCAATATCAGTATCACCTTAGTGAATACCGATAGCAGATGTATTGACCCGGTTTCTGCCTTAAGTTTTCATGGAGGGCTATTTCTATTCACCCTAACATTCAACTTTTCTTTTTAATTCTTCAACCCCTTCTGTCCCTTTCTCATTTACTCCTTTTTTCAATCTTACCTAAGGACTTCTAATTCTAATCTATTGGAATTGTCCTTGGGTAGATCCCTCCGGCTCTGGCGGATCATAGGACGGTTTTCCCAACCTTAGTCACCTTATAACTCCATGACTATCCTAGATTTGCCATAAAGCCTTTTGAAAATCTCTCAAAGTGTTTATGAATAAACACATTTAGTTAGCACTTTGAGAGTTTTATATTTTTGAAATACTCCCCCTTCACCTGTGCTTATGAGATTTAAGAAAGAATAGCACATGTTGGGTAGAGTTCGCACATTTGAAATGATTGATTTTCAATGAACATGACCTTCGCGAGACACGCTTACATCACTAGTTGGACTAGCTTGAAATTATTACCCGTCCCGGTCATATTCAAAGATCATCTCTCGAATTGGTACATTCTACTAAGACAAGTCCTTCGCGAGACACGTTTACATCAATGGATAACCATCTTGAAATTATTACCCGTCCCGGACAAGTCTTTTCGATAACGGACATTTAGATTTCGTCAATTCGAGGGTTAGAACTGAGTCTGTCTGGTGAGCATACTTTGAGATTCCACGGACTTTAAACCTTTTGATCACATTTTAATCACGTCTTCTCCCCCTCAAAAATAGCATGCAGTGATATTTTTGATATCAACTGATTAAAATGAAACCTTTTGGAGAGAACGACGGATTTGAGCATGAAATTGGAACATTTTTTCTTTTTCATTTTTATACTCCCCCTTAAATAAAGCATGTTGTAATGTGTTTTGGAGGGAGTTATCTTGAGCACTTTATGAAAGATTTTGAAAAATCTTTTTGAAAATTCTTGAAGGAAATGTGCTCAAGATAGAGAAGATTTTGAAAATCTTTGAAGATATGGTAGGGAAAGTATCTTCATTTGTTTTTAGGATAAGTGTTTGAAAAAGAGATTGGTTTTGCATAACACTTTCCTTTATTTGAAGTTCGGGTTGTAAGCTGAAATACTTACAAGCCATTGAGATTTTTAGGAAAAGTGCTCGAAAACGTTTTGATTGAGCACGTTCCTTTCTTTTGAAGTGCGGGTCCGAAACTGAAATGTTCCGAAGCCATCAAATTAAGCTCGGGTTCTAGAGTGAGTCTCTCAGAAGCCATTGGGTTAAGCACGGGTTCTGGAGTGAGTCTCTCAGAAGCCATTGGGTTAAGCACGGGTTCTGGAGTGAGTCTCTCAGAAGCCATTTGAGAAGAAAATTTTGAGAAACGACATGTTTTGAAAACAATTAAATGAACTCTCGCTCAAGCATCTGTACATGCCCGTATCATTGTTGAATGACATTTCTAGGTACGTACAGAATATCGATTATACGAGAGACATGCCGGAGAAGAATATTTTTGAATTTTATATTTTATATTGTTTTTGTCTTTTTGGAAATTTTCTATTTTTATATTTTGCTTTTGTTGGTTTTTCAAATTTTGTATTTTGTTTTTGTTTGTTTTTTATAAAAGAAATGGAAAATCAAAAATAGAAGATAGAGAGAATGATTTTGAAGAATTTACAGAATTAGAACCCTCTGATGAACTGGGTTCTGAGATAGTTGAGTCACCTGCAATCAAAGATGAAGAGTATTCACAAATAACAGTGTTAGAAGAACATGAATCATCACTCTTAGGGTGTTCACTATCAACGGTTGTAGTGGATTCTTCATCCCTATCCTGATGATTTTCACTATTATTTGTTGTGGTGCGACTATCAAGAATCTTTCCTGTGGGAATCCATCTAAGACCGACTGTGTTAAAAACTTTTCCCGTGGGAATCCACCTAAGGCAGGATCTAGGAGTTGTTTTCTTTTCAGATACAGCGGAAGTCTCATTTTGAGAAAAACTACGTCCTGTAGGGATCCACTTGGTAGAATTCTTAGCTTTTTGCTTCGTATCAACGGGTGTGTTTCTATTTGGTGTCTTAGAGGATTGTGCCTTAGCACGCAAATTTGCTTTCTTGATATACTGTGCCACACATGCATCATGATTAGCTGAAAAGACACATTTTTGACATGTAAGACAGACAAATTCAACATTCTTGTTCAAAACAGCAACCTTAACTTTGTCACTACAGTCATTTTAAGCTTGTTTTCTGTTCGAAGAGGAATTCTTAGTGTTTCATTCTACTTGTTTAACATTTTCTTTTTCGCAACTACTCTTAGATGCAGGCCAATCCCTAGTCTTTTGTTGAGAGTTCCTAGGTAGTGGTTTACAACTACTAGCAGTGCCTTGTAATGTTGTAGAATTCATCACCGTAGACGGTGTTCCTAAAATTCCATCTTTTCGAATCTGTGCCTTTTTCCTAGCTTTTTCTAGATAGGAATTGTGGACCATGTTGTTTGAACCAACAGATTCTTTAACAGTATTTGTGGTCACATTTGGTGAGCTATTCCTGGGGGCACACACATTACGATTCAACTTGTTGTCCTTTGAATTTGTAGTAGCATTCCTAGACTCTTTTGGATTATCTTTTGCATTTTTGTCTATCGCCCTATGTGTATGAGATGTAGAGGCAGACGCAGTAGTGGGACTAATCCTAGAAGGAGCAGGTGCTATCACATTTGATGTTTCGACAACAGCTTTTCCTTTTCCTTTTCCATTAAACGTGGGTAAGGGTGTTGGAGTGACTGGTTTTGTCAAATCATTTTTCACATCAACTTTTGGAATAGATTGAGAAATAGACACTTTTGGTTTTGCAACCGGTTTGTCCGAAGTTGATGGTTTTGCAAACTTAGTTTCCTCACCCTTCCCTTTTTGACTTTCAAGCTGAGACTTCAAAAGATCAATTTGTTCTTGCATGTTTTTGTAAGAACGCTCATACGACAATTTGTCATACTTGCATTCTTCTTTTTTCTGATCAAGTTGTTTAAAATATGTGACATTTTGTTTTTCAATCTTAGCAAATGCCTTTTCATATTTTGAAACAATATCGGAAGTCTCAGCTCGAAGTCTTTCATCATCCTCAACAGAATACATTTGATAAATAATGGACATAATATCAGTTGAAAGAGCTTCTTCAGAGAGTGCGTCATTTTGTTTTTCCAAAACTTTGATTTTATCAATGTTTTCATTGGCTTCAAGTACCAAGGATGTATGATCCTTGACAAATTCCGTTACTTCTTTGATAATTGCGTTCTCAACATGAATTGGTCTTGCATGTATGCCAGATACAATGGGAGTAATTTCTGTTTCGAACATCTTTTTCTGTTCAGTTTGAAAACTTGAAAACCAATCGTTGATTTTAGTATTAGTTTTGGTTGCCACAACATCTTGAAGCATTTCAAATCTCCTTTTAAGATCGGCCAAAAATATTCTAGCTTCACTTTTGGAAGTGTCGTTAGAGTACATTTGTTCGATGTTAGAAAGGTGTTTTGAAACAACTTTGAATTTTGAGGCAGCCACTGGTTTTTTGAAAAACAAAGGTGACTCCTTTTTAACAAGATGAACACCAGCAATTTTGTTAGCTTCATTATAATCAATTGGTTTGATTTCTCTATTCAATTGCCTCATTTTGTTTCGACTCTCTTTCGTAAGCTCAATCGTTTCATGCGAATCATAACAAGCAGGTGGATCATGCACATCATTTATAAGATTACCATTAAATAGCACATTCTGTTTTTGCTGAGCTTTCTTGAGATAACAAGGGTTTTCACAACCGAGAGCCATTTTCTTTCTTGTATATAAAATTGGGTTTTTGTCGTTAATTAACATATTAATCGTTTGGGTTGAATGACCCGTTTTTACAAGAATTTCTTCCAACCTTTTAATAGTTTCCTGTTTGTCAAGAACTTCATCAAGAAGTTCGTCTTCTCGTTTTGAAAACTTTGCTTGCAACTCTTTCTTCTCTTTTTCAAGATCGGAACAAGTTGATTTTTGTTTAGAAAGTTGGTTGGTTAAATCAGAAATTTATGCTTTTAAGGATTTAATTTGCATGTTCAGTTTAACATCAAGAGTGTCGTATTTGATTTGCAAATGTTTCTCCCTTGAAACAGAATCACTGTAACCATTTTCAAGTTCTGACAGTCGTTTGTGGTGAAATTCAAAAGCTTTTTCGTTCACCTTGTATCTCTCAAGCTCAGTGGTCAATTTTTCATTAGCGGACTTAACATCGCTATTGATCTTTTTGACCTTTTCAATCTCAATACGACAATTATTCAGTAATGATTCAAATAAAGTACGGGTTTCCTCATCAGTAGCATCATTTTGTGCAACTTGAACTTCGTTAGGATTCATATCTGAAGATGCCAAATTAATATTGCTACAATTTGGCGAGTCAATATATGAATCATAAGTAGGTACGAGAGGCACAGAATGAGGCTTTTGTTGAGCAAACGGATTAACCTCATTACTTGAAATTGATGTCTCATGGAGTGGTTCTTTGTCATAAGTAGGAGGAATGTCAGAATCGCTGCTGCATGATGCTGATTCTTGCGGACTTGGCATAGGGTCGGAGATTCCAGAGACTTCTGTAGAGTTGTCATTGATTCGTGTTGAAAGCAGGAAGTCGGATTCCTCAGCAGTCAATGGTATTCCCGAGTCTCTCTTTCTGGCTAGTATCAACATGTACTGGAGCTTTTCTACCCTATCGATTGCATTGACATTTCCAACTCTACCTATATCACTCCTTTAGGTTGCGGAAGAAGTCATGAAGCAATAATTCTCATTATTATTGACCACATTCTGATTCACAAACTGATCCATTTGATTTCCCGTATATTGCCCAGCATATTGCATTTGATTCCCCATTTGAATACCCGTAGCATTTCCTTGCTGATTTTCGATACCGTCAACCATTTGTCCTTCTTGACCTATATCTGACTGCATGTTGTCAGTGTATGGTGAATTCCATTGGTTGTTGTTATGTGGTGGGATGTTTAATGCTTTGGTGATTAATGCAAACGCATGTGCCAAATCAGTTGTGAAATTGTTATGGTAAGCGGCCATTGATGAAGTTGTATGATAAAGATGATGTTGAATCGGTTAAAGAACTAGGATACGGTTGGTTACTGTTCACTAGTTATCTTTTATCGTTGTCCTTGAAGAGTCGGTGAGAAACTTGATAAACCTTGAGATACTTGAATTTGAAACTTGAGAGAAGTCCACAAAAATAGATAAGTCCCTTGAATCCCAAACTTGAAAAATTCTCACAAAGTTACAAGGTCTCATGCAACACACTTCAAAAGTTATAATACTCACTACACATGCAATACCACAATATATAAACTTACTATAATCATCATATCTTAATCTCCTCTTATGAAACATTTAAATATTTAATAATGTCCTCAACTGTTATAATACTCAAAAGTTATAACACACTTCTCAATATTAACGTTTAAACACACACGACAAAATACTCAATATTTAAACAAAAAGCTTATCATGCACACGTGAAGAACACACTTCTCATTATAAGAAACTATAAATAATCTCTTGCCAACGATGCTCAAACACGTATCATCTCATAAATATTAAGCAAAAACACAATACTATAAAGACACGTATCATCTCATGCAAACACGTGTTAAGAAAAATCATGTATCATCCCATGCAAACACAATCAATAGACACGTTAACTTGTAAAACAGATTTCATGCAAACACAATACTATAAAGAAGGAACAAAGTATACACTCGAACTGTTGTACTCACTTCACTCAACCCACACGCAAAGTGAGTGTATTATATGAAAGTTATTACACACGTCAACCCAGACTACTTCAACAAACTCAAACAACCTTTTTTATGAAGGTACACACTTTATTTAGTCAAGATCTTCGATCAAGTCAAAGTGGTTCGATTAACTTGTAAGTTGCTCGACTAGATCTTAACATGAAGTTCGACTATGAAGTTCGATGAAGAGAGGAAGTTCGACTATGAAGTTCGATGAAGAGAGGAAGTTCGACTACACAAGAAGTTCGACTACACGAGAAGTTTGGTGAAAAAAGTTCGGTGATATGAAGTTCGACTACACAAGAAGTTTGGTGAGAAAAAGTTTGGTGATATGAAGTTCGTCTACACAAGAAGTTCGACTACACAAGAAGTTTGGTGAGAAAAAGTTCGGTGATATGAAGTTCGACTACACAAGAAGTTCGACTACACAAGAAGTTTGGTCGAGAAAAAGTTCGGTGATATGAAGTTCGACTACACAAGAAGTTTGGTGAGAAAAAGTTCAGTGATATGAAGTTCGACTACACAAGAAGTTCGACTACACAAGAAATTTGGTGAGAAAAAGTTCGGTGATATGAAGTTCGACTACACAAGAAGTTCGGTGAGATGAAGTTCGATCAAGAAGTTCGATGAAAAAGTTCGATGACCTTCAAAACTTGTTGACAAAGAGTTGTTCGATCATGATGAATACAACTAGTCTAGCTCGACTAATGTATGAAGGTTCGATGAACTGAAGAGAAGTTCGACTACCTTGTAGTTCGAGTAATCTAGCTTGATTAATCTCACACAAGTTCGATGACCAGTTGTTCGATGAATCTAGTAGTTCGACTAGAAAAGAAGTTCGATCAATGGTGAAGTTCGACTAAAATAGTTTGACTATTTAGATGTTCGATGAAGTTGCTCGTCGTGAAAAGTTCGACTACTTTGAATCTGCTTTGAAAAGTTCGACTAAAATAGTTCGACTATTAACAAGTGAAAAGTTCGACTACTTTGAATCTGCTTTGAAAAGTTCGACTAAAATAGTTCGACTATTAACAAGTGAAAACTTCGACTAAGTTGGTTTGTTCGACTACAAGGTTTCTTGATTACAAGAAGTTTGATCAAATAGTTCTTCGGTGAAATCCAAGTTCGATCAAACAAGAAGTTCGATGAAAGAAACTCGATTAGTCTAACTCGACTAAGTTCTTCGACTACAAAGATTCTCGATGAAAGTTATTCGATGAAATAGTTCGATGAAAGTTGTTCGATTACCTTAAAAGTTGTTCGACTATTTTCTTTTTGATGAAAGATGGTGCTAAATAATTATGAAACAGTACGTGAAGAAAAAGAGAAAAGAATAAGTAAAGAAAAAACAACAAATGAATGCAAATGAAAAGAACAGTAACGTGTAAAGAGAAAAAAAATCCTAGTTCTTTGTATTTGCTCTTGATACCACTTGTTAAAGCTTATTATTATCCTTTATCACACAACAAATATAAGAATAGTAGAGAAAGAATGAGATATGTAGTAACTTCTAAGGAAAGAAAGAGATATTAGATTATAAGAGAAATGGAGATACAAGAATAGAGTGCCCTAGAAACTACACACACATCCAACCCTTCCAAGTGAAGAGGGGAATGGTATTTATAGGCTTCAAGGATGGAAGGCTTAGGTGGGCTTGGATTAAGCTTGGGCCTTTTACATGGACTATAATCATACATTTAATCTATACGGTTAATCCAAGCCCATTGACTAAATTAACTAAACTAAAGAACGACACACTTAATTAAACTATTACAATGACAAATGACCATCACTTTAAAATAAATCCTAACATGATTTAACCTAGGATGTGAAGAAGAGGCTAATGATGATGTAGATGGTGATGTTCTTGGTTTCATTTGCTTAGAGTTAAGGTAAGTAAACCAGTTATGACGTTATGTTATGATGATTTTATACATTATGTGTTATGTGACTTGATATGTTAAGTTAATTGAGTGAGTGAATGTATGTGCTTTTGTGAAAGTGTGTTAGAGACTAGTTTGGCATAACTAGTCATAAAGAGTTAGATAAAGATGGATTAGACTAAAGGTATGTTGATACTATGACCTATAAGGCATGTTGGTGCTTAAGTGACTTAAGGTATGTGTTGTTCTTTAATGTTGTAAAGGATTGATGAATTATGATGGTAATGTGTGAATGATTTACGATATTATGTTATATCCGCTTTACTTACTAAGCCTCGTGCTTACGGTTTAAGTTATCAATGTTTTGTAGGTTTATGTGTGATGGAGATGGTAAGCTTGAGCTAAGGCTTAAGGATTATTAATACGGAAGATTAGAAGCATGGTAAGAAAGTAGGAGCTTAGGTAGATACCGAGCTCAAGTCAATGTTGTACCCCAGTTGGTCATAAATGGTTTGTGAACGTATTGTCAAGTGTCAAGGTATATGTTATGGTCGTCGAAGTAATTGGGTCGTCAAATGATATATTATAGCATGATTTAAGTTTCTATGGTATAGGTTTTATGTAATGAAAATGGCTCAAAACGGGTTTTGGCATAAAACCCGTCAAATGGTGAAGTACTATTCCGAGGGTCAAAGGGTAAATGTTTTTATATGAATATGATATTTATAATGTGCTAATGAAATCTGGAAAGTTTGATGTACTATAGAAGTGGGATAAGTGGTATATCGTAAAAAGTGTCAAAATGCAAGATTTGAGAGCTGCGGGCCCCCAACCGGCGGTTGGGAAGAGGTGGTTTATTTAAGAAGAATGTTTCAACGCGGGCGGTTGGAATCCCAACCCGCGGTTTTAAAGATAATTGAGTCTAGTTTCATTTAAAAATACATTAAAGGGCTAAATATTTATAGATTTTTGTCAATGGTCAAAAGAGCATCGAAACGTTCGTTAAGGTAAAGTCGTTTCCACGTAAATGTTTTAAAAATTGAGTATTTTATGACGTGTCGGTCATGAGGTCTTACAAAAACAATCTAGGTATACCTAGTTTTCCCGATCACGAAGTAGGGTTTTCACATTTGATCCCTTATACCCTAGTATCCTCGTAAAGTTGACTCCTTTACAAGGGTGATTCAAACACTTAAACCCTAAATTCAATCACAAGAGTGATTAAACCCCTAGTAGTCAACAAAAAACAAAAACCATGTAACCCTAATTTGCATAAATCGACTCAATCAACATAACCACAATCAAAGCTTTGATTTTTATGATAAAAGAAGCAATTCTAATAACCCTAACTAGGTTATATATGATTATGGTTGCTCTGATACCAGCGTAGGGTATTAGTGGTCACCCGTATTTCCTATAAAACATGCATAGTAGAAGATGAACATATAAGGTCCATGCAGACCAAACCCCTAATAGGCATATCTCCTAATCAGAAATATAACCTAATCTAACACACAGGAAGGGAGTTTGCAGAGTTACTTACTTGCTCCTGCAATCACGTAAGCTCTTAACATTTTTATGAAGTTAGCTGCGAGTACGGAATCGCCTTCTTATTCTTCTTCTTCTTTTTCTTCTTCATGATGTTTTATTCGATCTATCCAAGGGTTTCTTGGAAAGAATCGAAACATTGGTTGCACCAGGTATCCACCATTACTACACAGGTAGAACTAGGGCTAGATCCAATGCAAATTTGGAGAGTATGAGTCGACCCACTCGACTAGGGAATCGACTGTGGAAGTTGAATAGGATTCGAGTAAGGGCTTGGAAAACCGTGGCTGGTCGACCAATTAAGGAGAGGAGATGGGAGAGAGTATTAGGGTTTAGATAATTAGTTATTAGCCTAGTTAGAGATGCCTTGTGTTTATAGGATACTAAAGAACATTTGTAATACAACTAGGACTCCTTGAAATTATTCATAAATACACAAGATTGATAATAAATCAAAATTAACCCCTCTTATTACTAGGGGTCGACCGAACCACTCAAGACCCTTAGTGTTTGTTGTTTTACCTTTCTATGTACTTTATATATTTATCTCAGATAAATATATACACCATGGATAATTACCTTTATAACCCTATATGAGAATATTACCACATTTTCATTTTCTCATCATTTCCATATTATTTCATATCTCTTTTTTCATTACCAACTTGGTTTTTCTGATTAGTATTCAACAGTGTGACCCATCACCATTTTTATGAGCAGCACTTATGAAAGTCGTTGTTCTTTGCACACAATCTTTTTCAATGCAACGAGTCAATTTCCGGACCTCATCAACCAATTTCGTGAAATGCATAGCTAGGGCCCGGGCTAGGTCGGGCAAGGACCGGGCCGAGAAAAGCCCGGGATTTTATGGTGGGCCTAAAAAATCCTGGGTCGGGTTAAGCCCGAGCCTTACCCAAAATATTAGGCTATTTTGGCCAAATGGTATGGACCGGTCCGGACCGGGCTTAGCCCGACCCAGGCCCGGGCTTTTTTGGTCTTTTTTTAATATATTTTGTATTAATAATATAGTCACTATATGAAAATCTTTGATCAACATTTGAAAATGCATCGCTAAAATTCTACGCCCTTCATCTTGATAAATGTCATTGATGCGTGCGTATATTGTTGTAGAATAGATTATATTATCAAGTTTTAAATTTATATTTAGCTGACTTATCCTATAACACACACTAACGAGCAGTGTACCCGATCAATGTAGCTAGTTGGTAAGTAGAGTGTCGAACACTAAGAGTGGAACGTTAACACCTAGATATCCATAAATATTTTAATCCTATGTTAATTCTAAAGCCCTAATCTAACGCAAAGGGGGTCTTCAGCCTGAGAGACTGGCACGATGTGTAGATTAAGTAAATAGTAAATAAAATAAAGGGAACAAATGGCACACACGTACACAGATAGAAAAGAGATACAGATAAGAGGCGTAGCCGATAGTAGGAAAACTTGTCACACGTTTAATTGCTTAGCTGTATAAGATGAGTGCTAAAATCTATTATCTCTCACTGGAATTCTTAACACAGGCGTGTAAACACCTAATGATTACTAAGTTTATGCATTATTTATCCCTTTTACAGACTTACATTAACTATGCAAACGATGTTGATGAAGTAATTGCGCGAGCCTATGCTGACAAGGCGCAATAAACCCAATATGTAATCAAAGCACATGCATTAAGAAACCAAATAAACATCAAATACTCTTTATAAAAGCTGGAAACAATTAAGTCCGATCAAATAGTGAAAAAGACGCTAACTCAACGATTAACAGATTGCAAATACAAGTAAACGAGTTTTCCTATGAATTAAAATACTAGCAGGACCTTCTTACTGCTCTGAATTCGTCCTTTAGGTTGTTTCTTGTGCTGCCAATTCGTCTGGTTTTCTCCCTTGTTATGTGTGTGTCGAATGTGGCTGTCGAATGGGGTATTTATACTTTCTAATGACAGGGTCGATACGGCATATCCATTAAGTTTATACGTTGTATCTAGGTAACTTCGCGTAGGGTCCAAGATTATTATATTCTAGAATATTCGTACACCGTCATAAGATACGGCGCAGCTTCAATCTTCATACGGCGCATCGTCCTTCAGAATCTTGGATTATTTGGTGAAGTCTTGAGAGTAATACGCCGCATATATGGAATGTAATACGGCGTATCTGGAGTAAAACAAGTCAGATCTTCTCGTTGACCAAGGTTTCATATACGGCGTATAGGATAATTCCATACGGCGTATTCTTCAAAGTCAGGCAATGGTCTTCATATTCGTCTAAGTCTTTATGTACGGCGTATCTGTCTAGGATGATACGGCGTATGTTCCTTCAGTTTACTAGATTTTTCCAACTTGATCCATTTTGCTCCAATTTATTTCCAAAATAGCTAACTTTCACCGAATGCTTGTTTATAACTGAGAATTACAAAAGTAAACGATTAAGTATCAATTCTCATATAAAATAATATAAAACAAACGAATAACATAGGATAAATGATGCCAATAAAATGTACTTATTTGATATCATCAAATATCCCCCCACTTGAACTTTACTTGTCCTCAAGTAAACTGTAGATTTAAACTTATGAAAATGTATACTAAATACTGCTTAGGATTCATTTTTATAGTTTTAAGCACTCATTCATTTTAATCATAATTACACAACCAAACACCTCACGAAGTAGGAAAATGAAATAACACAAATGACTTAACTAATCTATGTGGTAACATTTAAGGATACACATCTCCACCACTAAAACTAAGGAGTGACAAGTCTAAAGCAGTAAATTGGGTTATGATAAGGCTTAAGGGTTAAATCTAGCTTTGTTCAAACATCTCCTACACAAACTTAGTAGATTGCTAGCGTGAGCTCTCAATTCCTCAAACAACGGATGGTCACTAGTATATATCCTGGTTCGCTGGCGCATTATTTTCATAACAGATGGTCACCAAGATATACTCTAGATTGCTGACGCGTCATTCGATTAGTCTAAAACTCGGATGGTCACTACCTTATTCATGCTTTTGACATTCTCACTTAGCCATTACCGTATTCGGATGCTCGAAAGCTAATAACGAATACAGTAACTTGGTAAAGGGTAGGGATTAAATATTGGGAAATACATAAATTGGTGTAAAATAAAATAAACAAAACAAATAGATTAAGTCCTAACAAGTGTGGTTAATCACTTCCCAACCATCCCATGAATAAGACACACATCATAGACTAACTAACCCTTTAACACGAAAACTCACGCTTTAGTAGGTAGAGATGAATTAAACTCAATAATATCTCATTCAGAGAATAAACCTTAGTTGGCGTTCCCATAACGGCCAACTCGCTTGCAATCCATAAATATAATACAACAATCAGTAGCGATATCTCAACTAGTACATAACTATACATCGTTGGTTATCATCCAAACTTACCAAATAACTTCTTTCTTTTTTTTTATATATATATATATATATATATATATATATATATTATATATATATATATATATATATATATATATATATAGATATATATATTTAAACATCAAATACTAAATGGTGTAAAATTTCACCCCTTCACCTTCACAATAAATCTGGATAATTTTTCTCCATACTTTTCATAACTTCAGACATAAAGGAAATAATGAAACTAGTAAACAGACGAAAATAAAAAATACAATATCTACTTTCACTCCATTTCATTGTGTAATTCCCGATCTAACCAAAGATAATAATTACGCACACGAACACACGGGGAGTACACACTTTTACCAAAAGCAACAAGCCACAGACTTAAATCTACAGGGTAGGCTAAGGTGTAAAGGTTTAACAAAACATTTAAAATTGAGTAAGAAACTAAAGGAATGGCTCTAAGGGTTTTTCTAGGGGTATCTTACTCTAAAAATGAGAGTAACAAAAGGGTTTATACGGGGGTTCACTAACCAGTGTGGTTAGTTAATAGCACATAACATATAAAGGCTATTTGGTTGTAATCCTAGAAATTTACCTAGTTAGACAAGTGACTCCAATTATATCAATAATATTCATTATGGTGGTCTCAAATAGTATACAAGCCAAGTTCTAATCTTTACTACAAGTCACCAGCACGCTCGTATTTTTGTGGAATTTAGGTAAAATATTGGGAAACGGATAAGGATAAATTCTCACAATTAGGAAATAAGGGTTACGTGTGCGGTCATGCAACTTAGATTTAACAAAAACATTCTATAAAAAAATTAAATTTAAGCATATTAAGAAATTATTAAGCAAATTTTTGAAAAATAAGGACAAGTAACGTTCTAATTCCCCATCCCCCCACTTAAGATAAAAAATGTCCTCGTTGTTTAAAATTGAAATTAAAAACAGGAAATAGAAAGAATTAGAACGGAAAACTTCCCTGAGATTTTCTCGGTATGATCCTCCATTATGCGTTTGTGAGCAACTTTTTATTTTCTGTGTGAAATGGCGTCTGAATGCTAACAATGCTACATTACACAGAAAATTCAGAATGTATGTAAACTACCACTTCTTCATAAACAACCTGTGTTAATTTGAAAATCACAACTAGTGCATATCTTGTTAATCGATGGTTAGTAGGAAATAAACCTAAAAATTAAAAACTAAAATCTGGAAATTTCATCAGGTCAGTCGATACGCCGCACCCATGGTAAGGGATGCGTCGTATCGAACCTGGAATAAAATACTAATTAAAAGTAATAAAAAGATGAGATACGCCTTATCCATTTTACTTGATACGCCGTATCATATTACCAAACAGATTGAAAAAGGTTGCATCAGATTTTCAACTTCCCCCGGCTCATCACACGTATATCCTTCAAAAATCTTGCTGAACTTAATGCCAAACATGACATAAATAATCATATTCGAGTTAAAGATTTGGATTGATCAAAAGGGCATATATATATTGATACGTGGGATCCAAGATTATTACAATCAAGAGATTAATAATAATAATAATACATATCAAAACATAAACATCTACAAAATTAGTCAGACAAGCATGAAGATCACGAAGTTGGTTGATGTAAGTAGCAAAAACTTCCTCATACTCGTCTGGTGTCCGATGTTTCTCGTTCAGATAGTTCAACGTGTCAACTGACTAGGTACCGCCCTTGTATATATTAGTAGTTAAGCAAAAAGAATTATTATTATTAATGGTTCCTGGGGGGCTTATCCGCCTTAGTAGGCACAATATGCACTTTATTACCCCAGTAACCTTTCCTCATAGGGGTCACACTCAGCCTTAGCCAAAATAATAGCCCCCTGTGAGTCCTTATGTGGTGGTTTTATGTCACTAATCAATCGGAGTGCTCCCGAAATTCCATCAGGAGGTTGTCCCGAAAGCTCAAACCTCAACCAAGGGTGTCCAAGTGGAAGAACCATCTGCAAGATAAAATTTTTATTAAAGCTTCCTACAAAAAGGTTATGATACGACGTATAAACTAAATATGATACGCCTCATCGCTTATACGGTATCTGTTCTAGGCTGATACGGAGTATTGGGGCTGTCACATTCATGCGTCGTATCTTAGTTCCAAACATGGCGTATGACAGATACCCCGTATCATTATGAATTAATACGCAGTATTCATTTATGAAATAAAAGTCCAGTTAAATTATTTCAATACAGCGTATCGAACAAAGGAATGCGCCGTATCATTCATAGCATTGGCATAACGCATCAGTTAATATTCACGAATCCTAAGAATCCGCAAACGTGGCACAAAAGTTTTGTCATAAAGTTATAAAACTTCCCACTTTTGTCAAAACACACTTTCAATTCATTCAAACAACTTTACCCTCCATTCCAAAAGAAAATTTTGAAACCTTAAATCCTAAATAGTGAAAATTTGATTGAATCAATTCGTTCTATAATCCAATTAACCATAGGGTTTCATAACTACTCGATACCCAAAACATTATACCACAATCAATATAAACTAATAATCACTTAATTCTTAATACCCCAAAACTCGTTTTAAAAGAAAAATTAAGAAAACCGAACTTATAATCAATAGATCGGGAGTAATACCTTAAGTAATAACCAAATCAGCGTATGAATCAAACAACTAAGCAAATAGATTTTTCAAAAGATATGGTGGTGAATTTTTTAGTCGTTTAGGTTTAAGTGCGACGTATCACTTTATATTTATATTGTGTTAGCGATACAACGTATCGTGGGGTACAAGCATACGCCGTATCATAGAAATAATATTTGACTGGTCAAACGGGTTAATTAGGGTGAGATACGGTGTAGCAAATGAATGAGATGCGCCGTATCAGGGTGATTTACTATAATAATAAGGGTGAATAAAATTAAAAAGGGATACGCACCTTGGTATCAACAACATTTTTCCATATACAATAACTTGGGGTCAAATGGTATACCATATGGTATATATAAATTCTTAATTGCATCTACGGGTATATCCATTTTATAGTGCCATAGAATCACAATCCAATTACGAGTTCTTTTTGAATATAAATATGGAAATATTCCAAAATTTAAAACAGATGTCATTTTAGGTTTAGAGAGATCAAGGTTATGATTCGTATTGGCAGGTAATGTTTTACAAGGAACATAGTCTGAAAAACCTTCACCAGAATTACAACTAGTGTTGTTGAATTATGAGTTTTCAAAGGTAGGCATTTCATAAGAGAAGAGTTCCGTATCAATATTCAAGATGTTAAACTTTTTCTTTTTGGCAAATCTTTTCTTAAAAGCTTTCTTTTCAGACATGACCATGTAACATTCACTTTGAAGTGAAGATGATTCACAAATATCATTTAATATCGCAGAGGCGACTGGTATAGAATCATCCTTATAGCTTAGTACATCATCATAAACTATAGATGGAAATTTAATTTCAAAGAATCGAAGACAATCAATGTTACCTTCACTGAGTTGTCTCCTTATCTTACGGTACTTAATAGTTTCCCAGTTGTTGAAAATTCGATTGTTCCTTCTAGCCTTTCCAGTTAGTTTTAGAATATAATCTTTCATCGTAATGTCTGTGATGATGCAAATAATGTTCTAAAAACATTATTTATATATTTCGATAACTCCACGTTTTGATGATAACAAAATGTGAAAACACTTTACGTCAAAATTAACGTAAACAAGTTTTTAGTCGAAATATCCCTTTTCTAAGTAAATCACTCTAGGTATCAACAAATAAATTTAAAACTTGACAAATGATCAAAGAAGTGAATTTGTGTTTCAAACTTCACATTTTTAATGTGACTTTTTTTTCAAAAATACACTTTACAAATTATTTTTGAATTATAAAGAAATGTTTTATTGGAAAAATAAGTTTAAAAATCATAACAACTATTTTTCCCCCCAAATAAACTTTCACCACTAAAAACAAAAAATGGAGCGTCTTTGTCTGGTACGGTACCACGGTACCACTAAATTTAGTGGTACTGTTTGATATTTAGTGGTACCGTCCCACTATAACTGCTTTTGTGCATCCATTTTCACATGCAACCTTCTGAGTTTAAATCTCTTATCACATCACTCTCTGTTGGGAATTAAATGTTCTGAAGATTAGCATTTGGAATTACATGTTCACAAGGTTTGTACTGCTGAGAAGAATACACTAACAGTACTAACTGCTAGTGTATTTTTGAAGACTACTCAAAGTTATAACTAACAGTACTAACTGAAGTTGGTATTGCTAGTACAAACAAAGGTATTGCTGGTCAATACTGCTGTTGGAATGACTCATACTACTGCTGAAAGGATAAGTGTCACGTATACTACTGCTGACTGGATAAGTATGAAAAAGATATTTGTGTGTAAAAGTCAAAGATATACGGTATATAATATCTTTGATAGGTGATCAGTCAACAACTTGTGTACACAGATACATGTTGTGTCTTTGCTACTGACACACACAAGCTAGCGATTAGACAATACTCAAGTATGCATGTGCTTAGATATTTTACATATATAGAGAGTTAGACATTAGTTAGAAAGTGTGTCTAAGTGTTGAATAGTGCTTAATGTAACTATTAGAAAAATTAACTCAGTTGATAGAACAAGATAAAAAAATAGTTTTTCTTTGTAATAGAGATTCAAGGTTTATAACCCTAGTGATAGTGAAGATCACTCATATTATTCTCAATAATATTGAATCGTTTGGTGTTAACATTTGATGCGCGTGATGTGTCGTTGCGGTTTAGCAGTATTAATGCCTACTCAAGTTTTAAATTTATATTTAGCCGACTTATCAATAACACACACACTTAACGAGCAGTGTACCCGGTCAGTATGAATATAATGGTAAGTAGAGTGTCGATCACTAAGATTGGAACGTATTATCTAGTTATTCTAATCAGTATTTTAATATCTTAAGTTAGCTGTACAACCTAATCTAACGCAAGGGGGTTCAGCCTGAGAGACTGGCACGGTTTGGTTGTGATTAAATAGTAAACTAAACTAATGAGCACGAATCAGCGATTAGCACACACGTCTATAGATAGATACCTGAGACAATAAGAAGACCTGTCCTGATAATTAAGTAGCTTGTCACTTGTTTTATTGCTAGTTTTATATGAAGTGTATATAATTAACCCTTTCTTGTTGGCTCTAATCTTATCGGCGAGTAAACCCTTAATGATCACTTATGTCTATCCCACTATCCTAGAAACGATAGAATAAATAGGCGAGGAAGGGGCATGGCGACCCAAGCAATGCTCAGCTAGACACAGAGGTTATCAATGCACTAATAAAGTCTCCAAAGACATCAACATATAAACTTTAATTAATGGGAAAGCAATTTTAAGGGGTGCTCATGATTTTCCGTAGTCACATGAGATCAGCCCATCAATCCTGATGAATTAAAGTGTACTAATACAATAAAACAAAACTACTTAATGAATTGAATACATGCAGGACCTTTTACAGCTCTTGTATCTTCGTTCAGGGTGTGTCTTGTGCTGCTAATACGTCTGAATTCGTCTCTGGTTTGGTACTCGTACGTATGGTATCTTGCACTATCCAACCTCTGAAATTCGTCTGACCTTGGGGTATTTATAGTTTCTGTCTAAGGGTTAGATGCGGCGCATAGGATAAGTAGATGCGGCGCATTAACTTAACTTCGTGTGGGGTCCAAGATTAATATATTCAGGAATATTCGTACACCGCCTTAAGATGCGGCGTAACTCCATTTCTCTATGCGGCGCATGTCCTTTGCTGTCTTGGATTGTAACTTGTGAAATCTTGATAGTGATACGCCGTATGTAAGAAGTATGTTGCGGCGTATCTGGAGTAGAATGTTCTTGATCTTGTACATTTCAGTAGACTCTTAACATCTTGCTTGTTTTGCTCCATAATTAGTCCAAAATCGCCAAGTTTCACATAATACTTGTTTTTACCTGAGAATTACAAAAGTAAACATTAACGTATCAATTCTCATATATAATATAATAAAATAAGTCAAATAAATAGGACAAATGATGATAATAAAATGTACTTATTTGAGTTCATCAAATATCCCCCCACTTGAACTTTACTTGTCCTTAAGTAAACCTTAGAATAAATCTTATGAAAATGTATCCTAAAAGATATTAGGATTTATTTTTATATTTAAGCATGTATTCGTTTTGTCATAATTGTACAACCAAACACTTAATGAATTAGAAATAAAATAAAATATTTTGATAAAAGCAAATCTAATCGTTTAACTGTCCAGTCATGACGAATATTCTATCATAAGCTTGGCAAGTATACGCATCTCCCCCACTAAAGCTAAGGAATAACAAGTCTAAAGCGGTAAAAAGGGTTTGTTGGTTAAGGGTTAATCATTCTTTTTAATCTCTATCGATCTCATATTCCAGAAAAGGCGAAAAAATCAAAAATACATGATCGAATCCACGACCACGATACTTGCAATTGCTCAAATCCTTAACTCGAATAGGCTAAAGATAGGACCAAGTAATCTTTACCAATAATATTATACCAAAAAGGGCGACAAAATCATAAATACATAGCCGAATCCACGACTACGATACTTAAGATTGCTCAAATCCCTAATCTCAATAAATCAAAGGTTGGATAAAGAATGATATAGGGTATGGATAATATTTGGGATACAAATCGGTGTAAAATGAAAAATAAACAAAACAGATAAATTAAAATCCTAAGTGTGGTTAATCACTTTCCCAACCATCCCATGAATAAGACTCATATCATTGAATAACTCACGCTTTAACACTTGAAACACACGCTTTAGGTAGACACGAATTATACTCAACAAGATCTCAATCAAAGAATAATCCTTAGTTGGTGTTCCCATAACGGCCAACTCCCATTCAATCCATAAATATAATATACAACAAATAGTGGTGATATCGCCCACTTAATACAAAACTTTACATAAGTTGGTTAAAACGAACTTCCAACTTTTCCTTTTTCTTTTTCTTTTCTGTTTTTTTGAGTTTTTTTTTTTTTTGACATCAACATATATGTGTAAAATTTCACAACTTTACTATCACTATTTTTCCGGATAATTTTTCCATACTCTTCATACTTTCAGAAATAACTGTAATAGCAAAAGTAGCAAACACACGAAAAATAAACTCAAAGTTATACAATATATACTTTCAAACCAATTGCATTGTGCAATTTCCCGACCTAACCAAAGATAATGAATTACGCACGCGAACACAGGTAATGTAAGGAAACACACTTTGCCTAAAGCAATTAACCACGGATTTTAATCTACAGGGTAGGCTAAGGTGTAAGGGTGTAACGAAACATTATAACAAAGGAGTAAGAAACGAAAGGAATGGCTCTGAGTGTTTTTCTAGGGGTATCTTACTCTAAAAGTGAGAGTAACAAAAGGGTTTATACGGGGGTTAACTAACAAATGTAGTTAGTTAATATCACATAACATATAAAGGCTATTTGGGTGTAATCCTAGAAATTTACCAATTTAGACAAGTCATTCCAATTATATAGATAATACTTATTATAGTGGTCTCGAATAGTATACAAGCCAAGTTCTAAAGTTTACAAGTCACCGGCACACTCATAGATTTGTGAATTTTGATAAGTTCACAATTTTTGGAAATAAGGTTATGTGTGCAGCTATGTAATTTAGACTTTAAACAAAAACATGCTTAAAAATTTTAAATTTTGATATATTAAGCGCATTTTAAGCATATTTTGAAAAAGTTTAGGACAAGTAAGTGTTCTAATTCTCCAATCCCCCCACTTAAGTTAAACAACGTCCTCGTTGTTTGTGTCAAAGGTTAAAAACTGGAAAATAAAAATTAGAACAGAAAAACTCCCTGAGATTTGCTCGGTATGATCCTCCATTATTCGTATAAGAGCAAAAATCAACTTTCTTGTGGATTAGAACGTTTAAGCTTCAAAAATGATGTATCCACAGAAATGCAGGAATCTATAATACCATTAAGACTTTAACACACCTGAGTTAAGAAGGTTCAAACTTGCATAATACATTAGTAGTTAGTAAAAATAAAACTAAAAAATTAAAATGAAAATCATCAGGTCAGTCGATACGCCGTATCTTATGGAAGAAGATACGCCGTATCGAGCCTGGAATAAGTACGAATCAGAATAAAAGATGCGTCGCATCCTTAACCAGGGATGCGCCGCATTAAAATACTGACAGAAAGTTTTAAAGTCAAAAATAAAAATGCAGAAAATAAAATAAGATATGACCAGTGCAGGCGATGCGTCGCATCTTAGGATTGAGATGCGCCGCATCTTCTGCAGGTCTGACAGACTCGACACAGAACAAAATATAAAAATTCTCCGGGTTGTCTCCCGGTCATCACTTGTCTTTATTCCAGAGTCTTCAAGTTAGACTCACGTTCAGCTCCTTATTTCGATCTATTGATCCCCACATGTCCGTGCACGATTTAGTTGCGAATTACTTCGTCACGAACATATTCCGGCCCCGATTCAAGTACACCTTTGTAGAATCCTTTCATCTTTTGGTACGGATACTCGATCCCTTTCTCAGCGTCATTTTCATCTACAAAAAGAAATGGTGTAAATTTGTAACAAAATTTGTTAGGGGCATGTTTAAACCTTGGGTGAGCACGAGGCATCATGTAAGTGATAACGTTGCTTCCACTTTTAAAGGTGATCTTTCCTTCAAATCTTTTAGCGTTAATTTCGAGCTCCTTACAAAATGGTTTTCCAACGATCACGTCACCCATCTCAACATCACGATAAGCATCCATGTTTTCCACCACGGTGAAATCTGTAACAATAGTTAAATTCCCGACAAAAATAGGTACATTCATGAACATTCCAACTACGTTTTTCCCTCTATACTCAATTTTGTTTTTCATTATAGAATTATAGAAATCTTTTGACATTACATTAATTGGTAAAATAGGGAAAAAGTTGGCACTAACCTATTTAAATCCTATCATGCAAGGAAATTGTAAATTATAAGCACAATCTACATGGATCTTTCTACCATAATTATAGAAACTAGGATATCCTTCAAATTCATCATAATTCTTAGTGTTGATCATATTGATTCTAGGTATATCCATAATTTCTCCTTCTTCAATTTCGGGTTAAAATTCTCCATAAATTGATCATTGATTCCTATTGGTAAATTAAGATCATTTAATTCAATGTAGTCTCCACTATAGGTCTCAAGTGATTCATCATTTACCAAGGTTTCTCCCATAAACCTAGCTTCTAGATCGAGGTCCATATGTTCTCTTAATCTTAGCACATAGACGCCTCTAATTATGCTTTTAGCAGGATTTTGGCACTTATAGACTAGTTTATTATTCCCTACCTTTAATGAGATTTTTCTTTTAAACACATTAATCTTAGCATGGGCGGTAGAAAAGAAAGGTCTTCCAAGGATTAAAGGAATCTTAACATCCTCGGGCATATCTAATATAACAAAGTCTACGAGGAAAACAAACTTCTCAATCTTAACTAGCACATTTTCAGCAAACCCTTCAGGTCGTTTTACCATTTTATCAGCCAATTCAATAAGCAACTTAGTTGGTGCTAATTTTCCTAGTCCTAGGGTAGTGAATGTCTTAAGGGGCATAACACTAACGCTAGCTCCTAAGTCAGCTAATACATTATTGAAAGATATGTCATTAATTGAACAAGGTAAAGTAAAACTTCCTGGGTCCTTTTCTTTATGAGGCAAGGCACGTAAGTCAGTTGTAGAGCTCTCTTCTTTCATTGTAGCCTTGATCTCCTCTTCAATCTTTGCCTTCTCTTTGAGTAACCTCCTTAAACTGATTGAAGAATTAAAGAAAAATTCGGGCTTTGCAGCATCATTACCATTCATCAATCTTCTAGGAAAAAGTATGTTAGGCGTGACTTCTTCAGTAGTGCATATGGCCTTGACATGATCTCTTGGGTTAGTTTCAGTTGAGCTAGGTAAACTTCCGTATCCCCTTTCTTGAAGAACTTTGCTCATTTGTCCGATTTGTTGTTCCAATGCTTTGATCGAAGCTCCTTGATTTCTTGTTATAGTATCCGTTGAGGCTCGGATTTCTTTGATCATAGCGGTGTTCTCTTCATGTCTTTTAGCAGCATCGGCCATAATTTGCTTTAGAGTGTCATCCAAAGTCTGCCTCCTTTCTTGATAAGTAGGATTAAAGTTGTTTTTTTGATAGTATCCCGGAGTAGCTTCCCTAAATCTTCCTGAAGGTCGGAATGGTTGTCCAAATTGTGTGTAGTATGCTTCTTCAAAAGTCTCACTTTCATTCTTATTAGGGAAATCTTTAGTGTAGTGAGGTCCTTCGCATTTTTCACATCCAACTTAGGCAGCATAAACTTTCTCATCACGCTTCTTCATCTCTCTACTAATTTTATCCAATTGAGCTTGAATTGCAGCAAACCCGTCAAAATTAGTGCTGCTCTTAGATCTAGTAGAGGTTCCGTCGTGCCATTTTTGAGAGTGATCATCAGCTTCTTGGATAGCTTTTCTAGCATCGGCTGCACTCATTTGAGGCACAGTTCCCTTAGCATCCAAGATTTGTCTAGTAGGCACGTCCAATCCTTGATAGAACAATATTATCTCCTGCATTGGGCTTAGATAATGTTGAGGGCATTTCATCAATAAGTCTTTAAATCGTTCCCAAGCTTGATAAAGAGTTTCATCAGGCTCTTGCTTGAAACTGTTGATAGCCTCCATCTTTTTAGCAGTTTTAGCAGGTGGACAATATCTTTTCAGGAATTTGCTCTTCAAATCTTCCCATGTTGTGATTGAACTAGCAGCTTCATTCCTTAGCCACTTATTAGCAGCTCCTTTAAGCGAAATTGGAAAGATTCTTAGCATAAGTTGATCGTCAGAGACTCCTTCTGTAGTAAACAAATCTGCAATCTCGAGGACTTTTTCAACATGTTCATTAGCATCTTCATGTTCTGTTCCACTGAAAGCATTTTCTCTTAGCTCCTTGAGAAACTGACCCTTCAACTCAAACTTTGACTTTTCATCAAACTTTGGTCTAGCAACTCCTAAACTGTAATCAGCACGGGTTTTGTTCATGTATTCCTCCATAGTAGTATTTTCTGCCATTGTTTCTGTTTCTTCTTCCTCCTTCTCTTCAGAAAAGTAATCAAGCTCGAACGAACTTGAAATTTCAAAGCTTTTTGTGTTGAAAAGCCTTTTAAGCGAATGTAAGGCTCGTTCAGGATCTTCGAAAGGTTTAATCAAGTTCTTAGTTGAACTCCTGGTCATGCACTTCCTGAAACCATCACAAAAGCATAAGTAGGGCATGTTCAAGAAAGTAATATATCAGAAAATTAACAACGAAAAATGGAATACGAAAAATAAAAGTTACTGATATCTGCAAACGATGCGCCGTATCCAGAAAGTGGATACGCCGTATCTTATTACGTTAAAATTTAATCAGACTTTTATTCAGAAAGCAGATACGCCGCTTATGATTTTAGAGTGCGCCGTATCCAGTTTTAAATTATCAAAAATCGTTTATATTTATTAAAATTAAATGCGTCGTATTAACAGAAGCTAATGCGCCGTATTTTTGTTACGTTTCAAAATACAAGATTTTTGATTCAGAAGATGCGCCGTATCGATAAAGATCGATACGTCGTATCTGTTAATTAATTCGAAAACTATTTTTAATTTAAATGCATCGTATGGCGTTAGGGTTTAGAAAAAATTCTTATTAAAAACAGAATACGCCGTATCTTGGGGAAAGATGCGTCGTACTCGAATTTATTAAAAGCGTTGTATTTTATAAAAAATTAAACGCAATACGCTGTATCTGTGAAACCAGATGCGCCGTATCGTTTGTATCAGCACAGTACAACGATAGCAGAATGCAGAAAAATAGAAAAAAAGAAAAACAAAAATAAAAACAAACAAAAAGAAACAAAAATTAAAGTAAATAAAAACACACAAAAACAGAAAATATGCAAATAATACAATGAATGCAATTTATCTAATATACAACGGGTTTGTGGTTAGAATCTAAAAATTAAAAAGAAAAACCTAATTAAAATACTAATCAAATTAACAGATAATAACAATTCACTCCCCGGCAACGGCGCCAAAAACGTGATGCGCGTGATGTGTCGTTGCGGTTTAGCAGTATTAATGCCTACTCAAGTTTTAAATTTATATTTAGCCGACTTATCAATAACACACACACTTAACGAGCAGTGTACCCGGTCAGTATGAATATAATGGTAAGTAGAGTGTCGATCACTAAGAGTGGAACGTATTATCTAGTTATTCTAATCAGTATTTTAATATCTTAAGTTAGCTGTACAACCTAATCTAACGCAAGGGGGTTCAGCCTGAGAGACTGGCACGGTTTGGTTGTGATTAAATAGTAAACTAAACTAATGAGCACGAATCAGCGATTAGCACACACGTACACAGATAGATACTTGAGACAATAAGAAGACCTGTCCTGATAATTAAGTAGCTTGTCACTTGTTTTATTGCTAGTTTTATATGAAGTGTATATAATTAACCCTTTCTCGTTGGCTCTAATCTTATCGGCGAGTAAACCCTTAATGATCACTTATGTCTATCCCACTATCCTAGAAACGATAGAATAAATAGGCAAGGAAGGGGCATGGCGACCCAAGCAATGCTCAGCTAGACACAGAGGTTATCAATGCACTAATGAAAGTCACCAAAGACATCAACATATAAACTTTAATTAATGGGAAAGCAATTTTAAGGGGTGCTCATGATTTTCCGTAGTCACATGAGATCAGCCCATCAATCCTGATGAATTAAAGTGTACTAATACAATAAAACAAAACTACTTAATGAATTGAATACATGCAGGACCTTCTTACAGCTCTTGTATCTTCGTTCAGGGTGTGTCTTGTGCTGCTAATACGTCTGAATTCGTCTCTGGTTTGGTACTCGTACGTATGGTATCTTGCACTATCCAACCTTTGAAATTCGTCTGACCTTGGGGTATTTATAGTTTCTGTCTGAGGGTTAGATGCGGCGCATAGGATAAGTAGATGCGGCGCATTGACTTAACTTCGCGTGGGGTCCAAGATTAATATATTCAGGAATATTCGTACACCGCCTTAAGATGTGGCGTAACTCCATTTCTCTATGCGGCGCATGTCCTTTGCTGTCTTGGATTGTCACTTTTGAAATCTTGATAGTGATACGCCGTATGTAAGAAGTATGTTGCGGCGTATCTAGAGCAGAATGATCTTGATCTTGTACATTTCAGTAGACTCTTAACATCTTGCTTGTTTTGCTCCATAATTAGTCCAAAATCGCCAAGTTTCACATAATACTTGTTTTTACCTGAGAATTACAAAAGTAAACATTAACGTATCAATTCTCATATATAATATAATAAAATAAGTCAAATAAATAGGACAAATGATGATAATAAAATGTACTTATTTGAGTTCATCAACATTCATTGTTCATTATCCAACAACAAGCATCGCTGTTCCATTTCCATTACCAAATATCCTTCTAAGTGTGGTTAAGTAGATTCTGCGTACTTAATCATATTCACTAAAAGCATCATATACACACGTTATAAAGGACTAACCTCCTTCCATAGTGTATCAAATCCTCGCAATTGGTATCAGAGCAAGGCTGATATTTTTGATTTAGAAGAACAAGAAGAAGAAATGGACGTGGAATCTATTAAGACGAATGTTGCTGCAAAGTTGCCAATGCTCAAACATAATGAGTTTGACATGTGGAGGTTAAGGATAGGGCAGTATTTCCAAGTGAAAGACTATACACTTTGGGAAATTATTGAAGAAGGCAACTCTTTCAAACCTACAACCACTATATCAACAGTTGATGGTAAGGTAGTGACAACTGTGCAAACCAACCCAACAACTAGAGAAGAGAGAGTTCTAAAGAAGAATGACCTCAAGGCCAGAAGTATGCTGATGATGACCATTCCAGATGATCAACTTTTAAACTTCAGTAAGTTCAAAGATGCAAAGTCTTTGTTTGAGGCCATTGTTGCAAGGTATGATGGGAATGATGCTACCAAGAAGACCCAGAAGACTCTTCTCAAGCAGCAATTTGAAAACTTCTCCTCAACCAACAATGAATCATTAGACCACATGTTTAACGGGCTTCAGAAGATTGTGAGCCAATTTACAATTCTTGGGGTGGATATACCTCAAGAAGATTTAAACTCAAAATTCCTGAGAAGCTTACCTGAAGAGTGGGCTATGCATGTTGTTGTCTAGAAGAATAAATCAGACATTGACACCATGGATCTTATGGATCTGTATAGCAACTTTAAGATTGTGGAACAAGATGTGCAGAAGACTGGAGGATCTACTTCAAGCACTAGGAATATGGCCTTTGTGTCATCTCCTAGTACCTCAAATCCAGTTGAAGATGGAGTTTCATGGCAGATAAAGAAGAAGCTTCTTCTCAGATGGCACTCATGGCCTTCTCTGCTAGTGAGGTACAAAATGTTAAAGTTTGTTCTAATACTTGCACTGCTCTTAAAGAACTAGAAACTTTAAGAAAGCATTATGATGATCAAAGAAAAGAACTAAACAAAACTCATCAAGACCTAACAGATTATAAGATAGGTTTAGCCACCCTAGAGAAGCAGATCACACACTATAAGACCAATGAAGCCACTTTTACTGATGCCAAAATACTTCTTAACAGGGAAATAATGTTTAGAGATGCTGACATTAGTAATTTGAAAGCTGAGGTAGATAGGCTTAAGAAGGCTAAAAAAACATTCAACTAAGTGTAGAAACATTAGAATATGCCTCTAAAGGTGTAACCAACATGATTGAATGTCAAGTAATCAACAAGGAAAAATCTGGGTTAGGATATAATGCTTTCCCACCTCCTTATAGAGGAATTCCTGACCTAGAGCACACAGGCTTAGCTGAATTTCAACTACCAAAGTTACAATATGGTGTTCAGCCAAAAGCAAATGTAGTTGTTGATGAACCTAAGAAAGTAAGTGAGAGTTTAAGTAAAACTTCACTTCATGAGGACAAGGTGTCCTCTGATAGGAAATTAGATAGTCTAATCATAGAGGACTGGATATCTGATGATGACAAAGAAGAACACGTTATGTCTAAACCTGAAGTGGTTAAGAAAGCAGGAACAAGTGTTCCTAAGATAGTCAAAAATGATATTCATAGGCCTAAAATAAATGTTAAACATCTTAGGCAACCAGTAAGATATTGTGAACAATATAGAACCACAAACAAGCCTAAAGGTAACCAAAGAAATTGGAATAGCCTTAAGTCTCACCAACTAGGTGATGACTTTGACTTCTATAATAAAGTTTGTTTTATTTGTGGAGAATTTAACCATCTTGCAGCTTTCTGCAACCAAAGGGTATCTGGGTATACAAACAATAGGGTGATTTTAAAAAGGCATACACCTAAAAGTTACTCTAGTAATGCTAGAACCACACCCAGAGCAGTTTCATTAAAGTCTAGACCAAAAGCAGTTCCTACTGCTAGACCAAAAGTTCATACTACTAGACAAGCAGTTTCTACTGCCAGACCTTTTTACTCTGTTTACCTAAAACCAGCAGTTCAAAATGCACAAATAACTTTCAAATATGCATCTAAAACTACTCAAAGGCCTTTTCAATCAAAAGAAGTGGTCCAAAAACAAATTTGGAAAATGAAGGGTATAACTGCAAAGCCAGCAGTTTCTACTGCTAGGCAAGCAGTTCATACTGCTGCTAGAGAAAAGAGGGCAAATGTTGTTAAGGCCTCAGCATGTTAGATTTGGAGACGTCTTAAATCCAATGGTGCATCAACTGTTCTCAAAAGATTTAATTACATTGATACACATGGCAAATCCAAGTTAGTAATAGCTTGGATTCCCCAAGAAAACTAATTCCTTATTTGTGTGCAGGGACATTCACCAACAGATGATGAAGATCAAGGATATTCAGATAGTGGATGTTCAAGGCACATGACAGGCAACATGTCTTATCTTTGAGACTTTCAATCATCAAATGGAGGATATGTTACCTTTGGAGGAGGAATTAGAGGAAGAATTACTGGTAAAGGTACTCTTAAAACCTGTATATTAGATTTTGAAGATGTGTACTATGTGCAAGAGCTTAAGTATAATATTTTTAGTGTCTCAAAAATGTGTGACAAAAATAACAAAGTTCTCTTTACTGACACTGAATGTCTTGTACTTTCTTCTGATTTTAAGATGCCTGATGGAAGTCAAGTACTTCTTAAAATTCCAAGAAAGGGCAACATGTACAGTGTTGATATGAAGAAGATTGTTCCTAAAGAGGCACTTACTTGTCTAGTTGCAAAGGCCACATTGGATGAATCTATGAAATGGCATAGGAGGCTTGGTTACATAAATTTCAAAACCATAAATAAAATTGTTAAGGATGGTTTAGTAAGAGGTTTACCTCAAAAACGATTTGAAAATGACCAAACATGCATTGCTTGTATTAAAGGTAAACAACACAAAGCCACTTGTAAGCCCAAGATTTTTAACTCTATTGATCAATCATTGTTTATGCTTCATATGGACTTATTTGGACCTACAAATGTGAGTAGTATAAAGCATAAAAGATTTTGTCTAGTTGTTACTGATGACTATAGCAGATTTACATGGGTTTTCTTTTTAAGTTCTAAGGATGAGACTTCTAGCATTCTTAAAACATTCATTACCGAGATAGAAAACCTAGTAAGCAAGAAAGTAAAAGTCATTAGATGTGATAATGGGACAGAGTTTAAGAATAGAGTTATGGATGATTTTTGCAAAGAAAAAGGTATTAGGAGAGAATTTAGTGTTGCTAGAACTCCTCAGCAAAATGGAGTAGCTGAGAGAAGAAATATGACACTCATAGTAGCTACTAGAACCATGTTAGCTGACTCTAAGTTGCCTATCACTTTTTGGGTTGAAGCAGTTAATACTGCTTGCTATGTCCAAAACAGAATTTTAGTAGTTAAGTCTCACAATAAGACATCATATGAGCTTTTAAGAGGTAGAACTCCTGCAATAGGATTTCTTAGACCTTTTGGATGTCATGTGACAATTCTGAATACCTTAGACCATCTAGGAAAGTTTGATGGTAAAGCAGATGAAGGATTCTTAGTTGGATATTCTCTAAATAGCAAAGCCTTTAGAGTATACAACTCAAGAACTAGGAGAGTAGAGGAAAGCCTGCATGTGGAATTTTTAGAGAACAAATCCAATGTAGCTGGTGAAGGTCCCAAATGACTATTTGATCTTGAGTCACTAACCAAATCAATGAATTATGTGCCTGTTGTTGCAGAAACTAATGAATTTTTAGGTTCAAATTGTGATAATGCAACAAATGAAGCAAGATTAGAAAAGGATACAGATCAAGATTATGTGATGATGCCAATATTGAAAAGTGTGGATTCAACTTCTTATGATGAACCTTCTTCTTACGAATCTAAAGAAGGGATTGAAGCTGAAAACAAGGAAGAGGAGACTGAGGAACAAGAAAATCAATGTAGCAGTACAAATGATGTTTCTACTGCTGAGACCGAGCAAGCTACTGCTAGGCTAAATGTTTCTACTGCTACGCCAAATGTTTCTACTGCTCGCCCATCAGAACCACATGAAGGAGAATTCTCAGAAGATGAGGTGGATTTCAATAATCTCCCACCTGACTATCATGTTCCTACAACACCACACACAAGGATTCACAAAGTCCACTCCCTGGACAATGTGATTGGAGATGTACAATCAGGGGTGAAGACAAGGAAACAACTGATGTCTTCAGACCAACAAGGGCTTCTTGATGCTCTTTATGCATCAAAGCAGCATGAGTATACCAACTCTTGCTTATTTGTATGTTTTCTCTCACAAGCAGAACCCAAAAATGTTATAAAAGCCTTAGATGATTCAAGCTGGGTAGAAGCTATGCAAGAGGAGCTTCTCCAATTCAAGATTCAGAAGGTATGGGTGCTAGTAGATTTACCCAAGGGTGTAAGGGTAATTGGCACTAGATGGGTTTTCAGAAATAAAAGGGATGAAAGGGGCATAGTGATAAGAAATAAGGCTAGATTAGTAGCCCAAGGGTACACACAAGAAGAAGGGATAGACTATGAAGAGGTTTTTGCTCCAGTAGCAAGAATTGAATCCATTAGATTATTTTTAGCTTATGCTTCATTTATGGGCTTCACAGTTTATCAAATGGATGTCAAGAGTGCTTTCATATATGGTACTATTTAAGAGGAGGTGTATGTCTCACAACCTCTAGGGTTTACTGACCCAGACCATCCAGACAAGGTGTACAAGGTTGTTAAAGCTCTTTATGGCCTTCATCAGGCTCCAAGGGCATGGTATGAAACACTAGCTTCCTATTTAATAGAAAATGGATTTCATAGAGGCAAGATAGATCAGACATTATTTATCAAGAAGCACAAGAAGGATCTTTTACTTGTACAGGTGTATGTGGATGATATCATCTTTGGATCTACAAGGAAGGAGATGTGTATAGAGTTTGAGAAACTTATGCATGATAAGTTTCAGATGAGTTCCATGGGGGAACTTACATTCTTTTTGGGTCTGCAAGTTAAGCAATCAAGTAAAGGCATATTTATCAGCCAAGATAAATATGTTGCAGAGATTCTAAGGAAATTTCAATTTGCTGATTCAAAAGTAGCAAGCACATCAATGGACTCTGAGAAGCCACTTCTTAAAGATGTAGAAGGAGATAATGTAGATGTACACACATACAAATCTATGATAGGTTCTTTGATATATTGATGAACTCAAATAAGTACATTTTATTACTATCATTTATCCTATTAATTTTACTTGTTTTACTATATTATGTATGAGGATTGATATTAATCGTTTACTTTTGTAATTCTCAGGTAAAAACAAGCATTTGGTGAAACTTAGCGATTTTGGACTAATAATGGAGCAAAACGTGCATAAAGTGAAAGTCTACTGACATGGACAAGATCAAGTCAATTCTGCTCCAGATGCGCCGCATCTCACTCTCGACATGCGCCGCATCTCTATCAAGATATCACCAGATACGATCCAAGATACAAGAGGACATGCGCCGCATCTAATCATGGAGTTACGCCGCATCTTCTGGCGGTGTACGAATATTCCTGAATATTATAATCTTGGACCCCACGCGAAGTTAAGTACATGCGCCGCATCTACTTAGTAGATGCGCCGCATCTTCCCTCAGACAGAAACTATAAATACCCCATAGACCAGACGAATTACAAAGTCCGAAGATTATAACCTAAGTTCGAACAGAGGAACAAAAGGACGAATTCAGTCAAGGAGGCAGCACAAGACACACCCAAATCAAAGATACAAGAGCTGTAAGAAGGTGCTGCATGTGTTTAATTCATTAAGTAGTTTTGTTTTATTGTGTTAGCAAACTTTAATTCATTAGGATTGGTGGCTTGTGTAATGTGACAACGAAAGATTGCACTCCCTTTAATACTTGCTTTCCCATCAATTAATGTTTATATGTTGATGTCTTTGGTTACTACTTATTAGTGCATTGATAACCTCTGTGTTTATTAGTGGCTTGCGGGCATTTGACTGCGGGACATAATGTGGCTCCCACGGTTATTACTAAATTGATCACTTAGGAATAACTTTTAGACATAAGTAATCATTAAGGGTTTACTCGCCGATAAGATTAGGACCAACGAGAAAGGGTTAACTACATACACTTCATATAAAGCTATCAATAAAACAAGTGACAATCTACTTAATCATAAGGACAGCCCTCTTATTGTCTCGAGTATTTATCTGTGTACGTGTGTGCTACTTGCTGATTCGTGCCTATTGGTTTATTTTATTATTTAATTGCAAACAAACCGTGCCAGTCTCTCAGGCTGAAACCCCCTTGCGTTAGGATATTAAAATACTGATTAGAATAACGAGATAATACGTTCCACTCTTAGTGATCGACACTCTACTTACCATTATATTCATACTGACCGGGTACACTGCTCGTTAAGTGTGTGTGTTATTGATAAGTCGGCTAAATATAAATTTAAAACTTGAGTAGGCATTAAAACTGCCAAAACTTTACTCCAACGCACGCCCATCAAGTTTTTGGCGCCGCTGCCAGGGAGTGAATTGTTATTATCTGTTAATTTGATTAGTATTTTAATTAGGTTTTTCTTTTTTTTATTATAATTGCATCATTGTATTATTTTGCATATTTGTTGTATTGTGTGTTAATTGTTTTCTTTTATTTTTGTGTGTTTATTTTTGTTTGTGTGTTTAATTTTTGTTTTTATTTTTCGTATTTTTCTGTTCTGCTATCGTTGTACTGTGCTAAATCAAACGATACGGCGCATCTGATCTCTCAGATACGGCGTATTGCGTTTAATTTTTTTTTAATACAACGCGTTTAATTAATTCGATAGGACGCATCTTTTCCCCAAGATACAGCGTATCTGTTTTTAATAAGAAAATTTTTCTAAGAGATAAAGTAATACGACGCATCTGCTTTTGCAGATACGGCGTATCTGTTTTTAATAAAAAAAATTTCTAAACGTTAACGCCATACGACGCATCTGCTTTTGCAGATACGGCGTATCTATTATTTTAATTAAAAACAGTTTGCGAATTATTAAACAGATACGGCGTATCGATCTCTGTCGATACGGCGCATCTTACTGAATCAAAAATCTTTTATTTTTAAACGTAACGAAAATACGGCGCATTAACTTTCGTTAATACGACGCATTTAATTTTAATTAGATAAGCTGATTTTTGATTAATTAATTCGATACGGCGCATTCATAAATTCTAAGCGGCGTATCTATTTTCTGAATAAAGTCTGATTAAATTTTAACGATTATAAGATACGGCGTATCCAACTTTTTGGATACGGCGCATCGTCTGCAGATATCAGCTATTTGTATTCATATATCCGTTTCTATATTCACTAATTTCTCTTCTAGCGAACAAATCCTACTGATGCTTTTCCTGATTGTTTCAGAAGGATAATGGAAGGGTTCGGAGATCTGAGTGACTTAGACTTCGAAGCCAATTTTATGAATGAAGTATTAGTGCATGAAACATCACCCGAACATTACAATGGGGACTACATTGAACTTAATGACCTTAATGGACCATTAGAATCCTGTGACCTGTTCGTGGATGATGTGGAATCTGAGCTGGAAGATGGAGAAATCCTAGATAGTCCAAAAGTCAACGTTATTACTACTAGGAATTACGATGAATTTGAGGGATATGATGGTTCTTGGGATTACGGTAGAAGGATCCACGCCGATTGTGCTTACAATTTGCAATTCACATGCATGATTGGGTACAAGTGTATTGACGCCAATTTCTTTCCTATTTTACCAATCAATGTCATGTCAAGAAGGTTTTACAATTCCATTATGAGAAATAAAGTAGAGTATAAGGGAAAGAATGTAGTTGGTGCCTTCATTAATGTCCCGATATTCGTGGGACGCTTTACTATTGTAACTGAGTTCGCCGTTGTTGAAGACATGAATGCCTATTGTGACAGCAATATGGGTGACGTGATTGTTGGAAAACCATTTTGTAGGGAGATCACTATTAATGCAAAACGATTTGAAGGAAAGATCACCTTTCAATATGGAAGCGACGTTATCACTTATATGATGCCCCGAACTCATCCTGGATTTAAACATGCTACTAGTAGGATCTGCTACAAATTTTCTCCATTCCTTTTTATTAGTGATGATGACAATAAGAGAGGGATTGAGTACCCATACCAATTGATGGAAGGATTCTACAATGGAGTGTTGAAGTTGGGACCTGAATATATACATGACGAATTAGTCGCTAAATGGATCCTACGTAAGCAATGTGGGAGTCAATGATCGATATTAAAGAAGCTGAACGTGAGTCTAACTTGAAGACTCTGGAATAAAGACAAGTGCTTACCGGGAGACAACCCGGATTTATATTTTATTATTCTGTTTTCTGTGTCGAGTCAGTCCAGGCCGCATGAGGATACGGCGCATCTCAATTCTGAGATGCGACGCATCTCCTGCAATGGTCATATCTTATTTAATTTTTCTGCATTTTTATTTTCGACTTTAAAACTATTTATCAGTTTATTTTTAATGCGGCGCATCCCTGGTTAAGGATGCGGCGCATCTTTATTCTGATCCGTATTAATTCCAGGCTCGATACGGCGTATCTTCTTCAATAAGATACGGCGCATCGACTGACCTGATGATTTTCAGTTTTAATTTTTAATTTTTATTTTTCCTAACTACTAATGTATTATGCAAGTTGAACCTTTCTTATCTTAGGTGTGTTTTAAAGTGTTGGTGGTATTATAGTTTCCTGGATTTCCTATGGATACATCAAGTATGAAGCTTTAACGTTCTAATCCACAAGAAAGATGATTTTTGCTCTTATACTAATGGAGGATCATACCGAGCAAATCTCAGGGGAGTTTTTCTGTTCTAATTCTTTTATTTTCCAGTTTTTAACCTTTTATACAAACAACGAGGACGTTGTTTAACTTAAGTGGGGGGATTGGAGAATTAGAACACTTAACAATTACTTGTCCTAAACTTTTTCAAAAATTATGCTTAAAATGTGCTTAATATATCAAACTTAAAAAATTTTAGCATGTTTTTGTTTAAGATCTAAGTTGCATAGCTGCACACATGACGTTATTTTCAAAAATTGTGATTTTCCAAAATTCACAAATCTATGAGTGTGCCGGTGACTTGTAAACTTTAGAACTTGGCTTGTATACTATTCGAGACCACCATAATGAGTATTATTTTATATAATTGGAATGACTTGTCTAAATTAGTAAAATTCTAGGATTACACCCAAATAGCCTTTATATGTTATGTGTTATTAACTAACTACACTGGTTAGTTAACCCCCGTATAAACCCTTTTGTTACTCTCATTTTTAGAGTAAGATACCCCTAGAAAAACACTCAGAGCCATTCCTTTCGTTTCTTACACCTATGTTTAAAACGTTTCGTTACACCCTTACACCTTAGCCTACCCTGTAGATTAAAGTCCGTGGTTGGTTAATTGCTATAGGCAAAGTGTGTTTCCTTACATTACCTGTGTTCGCGTGCGTAATTCATTATCTTTGGTTAGGTCGGGAAATTGCACAATGCAATTGGAGTGAAAGTAAATATTGTCTATCTTTGAGTTTATTTTTCGTGTGTTTACTACTTTCGCTATTACCGTTATTTCTGAAAGTATGAAAAGTATGAAAAAAAAATTATCCAGAATTATCATTATAGTGATGTGGTGAAATTTTACACATCTATCTTTATGGTTACTCAAAAAAAAAAAAAAATAAAAAAAAAAAAAAAAAAAAAAAAAAAAAAAGTTGGAAGTTAGTTTTAACCAACTTAAGTAAAGTTATGTAAGTGGTCGATATCACCACTAATTGTTGTATATTATATTTATGGATTGAATGGGAGTTGGCAGTTATGGGAACGCCAATTAAGGTTTATTCTTTGATTAAGATCTTGTTGAGTATAATTCGTGTCTACCTAAAGCGTGTGTTTCAAGTGTTAAAGCGTGAGTTATTCAATGATATGAGTCTTATTCATGGGATGGTTGGGATAGTGATTAACCACACTTAGGATTTTAATTTATTTGTTTTGTTTATTTTTCATTTTACACCAATTTATATCCCAAATGTTATCCATACCCTTTATTATTCTTTATCCAACCGAACCTTTGATTTATTGAGATTAGGGATTTGAGCAATCTTAAGTATCGTAGTCGTGGATTCGGCTATGTATTTATGATTTTGTCGCCCTTTTTGATATATTATTATTGGTGAAGTTTGGATCTATCTTTAGCCTATTCGAGTTAAGGATTTGAGCAATTGCAAGTATCGTGTTCGTGGATTCGATCATGTATTTGTGATTTTGTCGCCTTTTCTGGAATATGAGATCGATTGTGATTAAGAATAATTAACCCTTAAGCCTAAAAACCCTTTTTAACCGCTTTAGACTTGTTATTCATTAGCTTTAGTGGAGGAGATGTGTATACTTGCCAAGCTTATGATAGAATATTCGTCACGACTGGACAGTTAAACGATTAGATTTGATTTTATCGACTTATTTTATTATACTTCTAATTCGTTAAGTGTTTAGTTGTGTGATTATAAAATAAACGAATACATGCTTAAATATAAAAATAAATCCTAACATCTTTTAGGATACATTTTCATAAAAGAAATTCTAAGGTTTACTTGGGGACAAGTAAAGTTCAAGTGGGGGGATATTTGATGAACTCAAATAAGTACATTTTATTACTATCATTTATCCTATTAATTTGACTTGTTTTACTATATTATGTATGAGGATTGATACTTAATCGTTTACTTTTGTAATTCTCAGGTAAAAACAAGCATTTGGTGAAACTTAGCGATTTTTGACTAATAATGGAGCAAAACGTGCATAAAGTGAAAGTCTACTGACATGGACAAGATCAAGTCAATTCTGCTCCAGATGCGCCGCATCTCACTCTTGACATGCGCCGCATCTCTATCAAGATATCACCAGATACGATCCAAGATACAAGAGGACATGCGCCGCATCTAATCATGGAGTTACGCCGCATCTTCTGGCGGTGTACGAATATTCCTGAATATTATAATCTTGGACCCCACGCGAAGTTAAGTACATGCGCCGCATCTACTTAGTAGATGCGCCGCATCTTCCCTCAGACAGAAACTATAAATACCCCGTAGACCAGACGAATTACAAAGTCCGAAGATTCTAACCTAAGTTCGAACAGAGGAACAAAAGGACGAATTCAGTCAAGGAGGCAGCACAAGACACACCCAAATCAAAGATACAAGAGCTGTAAGAAGGTGCTGCATGTGTTTAATTCATTAAGTAGTTTTGTTTTATTGTGTTAGCAAACTTTAATTCATCAGGATTGGTGGCTTGTGTAATGTGACAACGAAAGATTGCACTCCCTTTAATACTTGCTTTCCCATCAATTAAAGTTTATATGTTGATGTCTTTGGTTACTACTTATTAGTGCATTGATAACCTCTGTGTTTATTAGTGGCTTGCGGGCATTTGACTGCGGGACATAATGTGGCTCCCACGGTTATTACTAAATTGATCACTTAGGAATAACTTTTAGACATAAGTAATCATTAAGGGTTTACTCGCCGATAAGATTAGGACCAACGAGAAAGGGTTAACTACATACACTTCATATAAAGCTATCAATAAAACAAGTGACAATCTACTTAATCATAAGGACAGCCCTCTTATTGTCTCGAGTATTTATCTGTGTACGTGTGTGCTACTTGCTGATTCGTGCCTATTGGTTTATTTTATTATTTAATTGCAAACAAACCGTGCCAGTCTCTCAGGCTGAAACCCCCTTGCGTTAGGATATTAAAATACTGATTAGAATAACGAGATAATACGTTCCACTCTTAGTGATCGACACTCTACTTACCATTATATTCATACTGACCGGGTACACTGCTCGTTAAGTGTGTGTGTTATTGATAAGTCGGCTAAATATAAATTTAAAACTTGAGTAGGCATTAAAATTGCCAAAACTTTACTCCAACGCACGCCCATCATATATCTCACATCATCAAGACCTGATATAATGTTCTCTGTTTGTGCTTGTGCAAGATTTCAAGTAACTCCTAAGGTTTCTCATTTAACAACAGTCAAGAGGATTTTTAGATATCTCAAGGGTCAACCTAGGTTGGGTATATGGTATTCTAGAGAATCACCTTTTAACTTGGTAGCATATTCAGACAGTGATTATGCTGGTGCTAGCTTGGATAGAAAGTCAACAACTAGAGGATGTCAATTCCTTGGATGTAGACTTATTTCATGGCAGTGTAAGAAACAAACAATTGTGGCTACTTCAACAACTGAAGCTGAATATGTAGCTGCTGCAAGTTGCTGTGGTCAAGTACTTTGGCTTCAAAATCAACTTCTTGACTATGGGTACAATTTTATGAACACTGTCATATATATTGATAATAGTAGTACAACTTGCATAATTAAAAACCCAGTGCAACACTCTAAAACAAAACACATTAAAATTAGACATCATTTTATTAGAGACTGTAATGAGAAAAAGTTGATTCAAGTATTTAAAATTGATTCTGATCACAACTTTGCTGATCTTCTCACAAAAGCTTTTGATGTTGGAAGGTTTCAGTACTTGGTAGCAAGTATTGGAATGCTAAATCCTTAAAATTTTTAATCTGTGTGGTTTTTGTATATAAATTTTTATTTGTACAGCTAGTACAAATTTTGATTGTTCAGTTCATACTGTTAGTCATATATTGATACTGCTATAAGAAAAATGCTCTACATTTTGTTTCTTAGTTTTGGACTAACAATTTCAGGTATGAACATATGAGCACAAAGGAAGTTTCAAGTGAAATGTGTGAGCAGCAGAATGATTATACAAGTTGCTGACATAATAGGTTCATGATGGACATAGTTTGGGAATACATTAACAAAGGTTTACCCCTAAGTTAATTGATTCTTTAAAACTTCTTTCTTGAAACCTGATTATGCAATTTCACATTGACTTGATGGCTCAGTTAGTCAGATAGTAACTGACTCAACTCACTTTCTATCATTTTATACTTTAATTAGTATAATGAGTCAGTCTAAGGACATCTGATAGAAAGAACAGCGAACAAATGTGCATCTAACACTTGTGTTAGAGGACACAATTGTCACGAGCTAGAAAACCTGTCAAGAAACCCTTTGAATGGGTTTGTCTGTACACAGGCAGTTATTTATAACTGAAAAAATTGGTTCTCACACAACCAGAGGTTAATTTTAACCAAATTCTTGATTAAGTGTGTGTTACACACTTAATCCTTTCAAAATGGTTGTAAGTAGTATGATTTTTCAATAATAAAATCAAGTTCATTCTGCTAAGTCAAAAGTTTTCTTAAAAAGGATTCTCAAAATGGCTCAGAAACCTATCTAATGATGGACAATGAGTCAATGTCCCATGATTCACCTCTCACATGAGTTAACACACCTGGAACTGATAAGGGCAGCATTGAAGTTTAAGGAATTGATGGCTACATGTACAACATTGTCTGAAAACATGTTCTAATCAGTAGATCAGATGATGGTGCTATGATGGTGAGAGATCTCCCAAACAGGGGAGGAAATGATAAATCTCAGAGGAGGAAGGTTAACCAATCATGGGAAGAAAAGATTATGGTTGTGTATGCTCAGAATCAAGGGAGGAAGATTGCCCAAAATTGATCAAATTCAAGAAAAGACAAGAGCATACAAGATGATGATGTCAGCTTTTTGAGAAGCTAACATGTCTTATTATTCAGCTAATAATAAGAACAAGCTCAAGTTTCAGTTGATGGATGCTGGGAATAAGCATAAAAGAACAAGATTCTAGAGTATTATATATATTCAGAAGGGATGAAGCATTCAAATGAAGAAAGTTCTATCTAAGTTCTTTCAGTTTCAATTTCAGTTCACTACGTTTGTTCATCACTTGCAAAGGCTTACTGAAAGATGATTTGACTTCTTGGAACAAGCATCCAAGATATACAGCACCATTGCCTCTTATAATTCCTCCATCCAAGGAAATTGCACCATCTTTTATACAAGGTACTGCTATTGTTCAAGACAAAGAAGATGATGTTATTGCTGAAAGAGATTCACAGAAAGCAAATGAGTTAGACAGAAAGATAATTAGTCCTACAGAACAAAGAAAAGCTCAGATCAAGAGTCTGACTATTTAAATGTTTGAAAGATCCTCACAATCAGAATTTAATTCAGAAGAAACATGTTGATTTGGGATAAATTACAAGTTTAGGGGAGGATTGTTGGGAATTAAATGTTCTGAAGATTAGCATTTGGAATTACATGTTCACAAGGTTTGTATTGCTGAGAAGAATACACTAACAGTACTAAGTACTAGTGTATATTTGAAGACTACTCAAAGTTATAACTAACAGTACTAACTGAAGTTAGTACTCCTAGTACAAACAAAGGTACTGCTGGTCGATACAGCTGTTGGAATGACTCATACTACTGCTGAAAGGATAAGTGTCGCGTATACTACTGCTGACAGGATAAGTATGAAAAAGATATTTATGTATAAAAGTCAAAGATATACGGTAGATAATATCTTTGATATGTGATCAGTCAACAACTTGTGTAAACAGATACATGTTGTATCTTTGCTATTGACACACACAAGTTAGCGATTAGACAATACTCAAGTGTGCATGTGCTTAGATATTTTACATATATAGAGAGTTAGACATTAGTTAGAAAGTGTGTCTAAGTGTTGAATAGTGCTTAATGTAACTATTAGAAAAACTAAGTCAGTTGATAGAACAAGATAGAAAATTAGTTTTTCTTTGTAATAGAGATTCAAGGTTTGTAACCCTAGTGATAGTGAAGATCACTCGTATTATTCTCAATAATATTGAATCGTTTGGTGTTAACATTCATTGTTCATTATCCAACAACAAGCATCACTGTTCCATTTCCATTACCAAATATGCTTCTAAGTGTGGTTAAGTAGATTCCGCATACTTAATCATATTCACTCAAAGTATCATATATACACGTTATAAAGGACTTACATCCTACCAAGTGTATCAAGATTCCTCGCACTCTCCTTTGATAATTTAGTTTCGTTTTCTTTTGTTTAAAGAGTGATCCTATCATCCAACCAAGTGATCACCTTCATTCCTCTACTAGTGCAAGAGAAGAACACAAAGTATCAACAAGATACAAGGTGTTGTAGTTATAGTTAGTGCACTTGTAACATATTGTTACATACTTGTTGTATCCTAGCATACACCAAGTTGAATTTTCTTTTATGTAGTTTGTGAGTGTGGATCACTGTGATCTTGTTGAGATCTTGGAGATCTCTTGTAGCTTGTGTGCTTGAGTGTTGATCAAGTGGATCAAGGGTAGATCGGGTAGATGGTTTCAAGTGTGTTGATTGTGTGATTTAGTAAGAATCATGTGGATCATGGTAGATTGGTACTAGCTAAGATTACTAATCGACATTTAGCTTAGTGTCAGAATTTAGGATAAGCGACGTTGTACGGTTTTCTCCACCCGAAGGGAGCTTTGCTGACACAGCGCTTAGAACTCTCGAGTTGGGTACTCGGGGAGTGGAGTAGGGCGAAGAAGAGCTTCGTGACCGAACCACTATAAATCTCCTTGTCTCTGTTTGATCTTTCCATCTTATTTCTTTATAATTATTGTTTATATTAGATAGTTTAGCTTAGTGTTCATATTAGTGTTGATTGATTTCACAAAAGAATCGAATCAAAGTTTTTCACAAACAAACTTTTTTAACAAACGAAAAACCGATGATACTATTCAACACCCCCCCCCTTTCTAGTTTTCCACAATTGCTACCAGAGACAGGGTAGGTAAGATTTTAAAATAAATTGTATTTTAGAACTCGAATCGATCAATGGATTTCGACAAATATCAAGAAGGACAATCTATGCAATGAACACCATTTTTTGAAACCGATTGTTTTATATATTGGAAAACAATATTCGAAATTTATGTGAAATCAAAAGACATTGATCTTTGGCATATTATTACCGAGGGTGTCTTACAACCGATTGAAAAGAATTCGGAAACAAAAAGGGATGAAATAGTTCCCTATAATAAAAAAAGTGATAACCTTAAAAGAAAACTAGCTAAAAATGATGAGGCTAAAATAATGATTTATAATGCTTTGCCGAAAAAGGAATTTGAAAGAATTTTTATGTGTAACACGGCAAAAGAAATTTGGAAAACATTGTTAGTCACTCATCAAGGTAATAATCAAGTCAAAAAGAACAAGATAGATCTTCTTGTGCAACAATCTGAACAATTTTCCATTCCGGAAGATGAATCTATTGATAATGCCTTTGCTAGATTTAATACTATTATTACTAGTCTTAAAGCTCTTGATGAAGGTTATTCTAGCAAGAACTATGTTAGGAAGTTTCTTAAGGCTCTACATCCCAAATGAAGAGCAAAGGTCACCGCCATTGAAGAGTCAAAGAACTTGGCGACATTATTACTTGATGAACTAATAGGAAACTTGAAAGTTCATGAAATGATAATCAAGAAAGACTCTGACATAGTCAAAGGCAAAAGTAAGAGAGTTAGATCTCTAGCATTGAAAGCCAAAAAGGAGTCTAGTGATGAGGAAAGTTCGGATTCCGATAGTGAAGACGAAGAGTATGCATTAGCCGTTAGAGATTTTAAGAAGTTCTTTAGGAGAAGAGGTAGATTTGTAAGACAACCTCGTGACGAAAAGAAGACGTTCTCAAAGAACCGAGATGAGAAGAAAGGAAATAGTGATAGGAAATGCTTTAGATGCGGAGATCCTAATCACCTTATCGGAGAATGTCCTAAACCACCAAGAAACAACAACCAAAGAGCTTTTTAGGAGGCTCTTGGAGTGATAGCGGTGAAGAAGAAAAGAAGAAGCCCAATGATGATACTCATCTTATGGCTCAAGCTTCAAATGAGATATGGGAATCGACTTGGAGCCCAATGAATGGGTCAAGGATAGTGGATGCACTAATCATATAACGGGTAACCAAAGTCTATTCTCATCATACAAGGCTTACAACGGAGGTAATGTCACTTTCGGTAGAAAACTTTAGGGCAACAGCATAGGCAAAGGTATGATTACTCAAAACTCCCTCACTATTAGAAATTTTGAGCATGTAGATAACTTAAGATTTAACTTGCTTAGTATTAGTCAAATGGTTGACAATAAGTGTAGAGTTATATTTTACGAAGAGGGTAATGAGATCACTAAGAATGGTAAGACCATAGGCAAACAAGTTAGGAACAATGGCTTATTTGTCATGAAAATTGGAAATAAGTTTCAGGATAAGATTTGCCTAGAAACCATAGATGATAATTCCACTCTATGACATAGGAGACTAGGTCACGCCAATATGCGTTTAATACAATCATTGGCGTCTAAGGAACTAGTTAGAAACCTACCTAAGATTAAGTTTGATAAACACTTTTGTACGCTTGTAAAGTTGGAAAAGAAGCTCATTCTAGTCACAAAGCTAAGAATATGGTCTCGAGCTCTAGATGCCTAGAACTCCTTCACACGGACTTATTCGATCCATCCGCCGTACGGAGCTACGGAGGAAATTACTACACCCTAGTAATAGTAGATGACTACTCTAGGTATACTTGGACTCGAATTCTTAAGGATAAGACACAAGCTTTCGAGGAATTTGAAATCTTTAGTAAGAAGGTCCAAAATAAACTAGGGTGTACAATAGTTTCAATTAGGACGGATCATGGTCTGGAATATGATAATGAAGTACAATTTGGAGTATATTGTGATGCTAATGGTACTACACACAATTTCTCGGCTCCATGCACTCCACAATCTAATGGGGTAGTTGAGCAGAAAAATCGTACTCAACAAGAGATGAGTAGAACGATGTTGAATGACCAATCCATTCCGCAAAAGTTTTGGTGTAATGCGGTAGACACCTCAACTTACATACTTAATAGGGTTTTGATTAGACCAATCTTAGGGAAAACGCCATACAAAATCTTGAAAGGTAGAAAACCTACTCTAGATTACTTTAGAGTGTTTGGAAGCAAGTGCTTCATACTAAACACAAAAGACTACCTCACCAAGTTTGACCCAAAGTCTTACGAAGGTGTTTTCCTAGGTTACTCACAAAATAGTAAAGCCTATGTTGTCCTAGACAAAGAAACAATGAAAGTCGAAGAATCAATCAACGTGACATTCGATGAAAGTCCTCCACCACCTAAGACATCACCCTTGGTGGATGATGACTTAGATGAGGAAGAAGCCATTAAGGTCAATGGCAAGAAAACCATAGAAATTGACATTGAGGATGAAATAGTTGAGGTTGACGAAGTTGTCAACATTAAGTAATCCAAGAACCATCTAGTAGAAAATGTTATTGGAAAACTAAACCAAAGAACTCTTAGTTCACAAGCCCAAAACAAAAGTAATTTCTTTTGTTTTATATCGCCCGTAGAACATAAGAATGTCGGTGAAGCGATAAAGGATGAAAGCTGGGTAGTTGCCATGCAAGAAGAGTTAATCAATTCACCGCAAACCATGTTTGGCATCTAGTACCTCCACCTAAGAATCAAACAATCATAGGAACTAAGTGGGTGTTTAGAAACAAACTCAACGAAAATGGCATCGTAACTAGGAATAAGGCAAGGTTAGTGGCACAAGGCAATAAACAACAAGAAAGAATAGATTACGATGAAACTTATGCACTCGTAGCTAGATTAGAGTCTATTAGGATACTCCTTGCCTATGCTTGCGCTTTAGACTTAAACTATACCAAATGGACGTGAAAAGTGCATTCCTAAATGGTTATATCAACGAGGATGTATACGTTGCACAACCTCCGGGATTCGTTGATTTCGAAAAACCAAATCATGTTTATAAACTCAAGAAAGCACTCTATGGTCTCAAACAAGCTCCTAAAGCTTGGTATGATAGACTAAAACCATTCTTGCTTAAACATGAATATACCATGGAAATGGTTAATAACACACTTTTCACGAAGAAACGAGATTCACATCTCATCATTGTTCAAATATATGTCAACGACATTATATTGGGCTCAACTAGTCCAGAACTGTGCAATGATTTTTCAAAGATCATGCGTGACGAGTTTGAGATGAGCATGATGGGCAAATTAAATTTCTTCCTTGGTCTACAAATAAAAAAAATGGAAGATGGTATCTTCTTTAATCAATCTAAAGGTAGCAAACTTCAAAATTTCCTATAATTAACAACGTTTAATTATATATTAATCTCCGTCATTAATTCTAATCACCATTTTTGCGGAGAAATTTAAATTTTTCTTTATTATATTATTTTAACACGGGAACAATATCACATAAATTACCAAATGACGGGATGAGCTCATACGCGAATTTACTAAATCAATTACACCTAATATAAACTCACATGGGCCAAGAGAAACTTCAGCCCAACCTTCCTTGTTCGGCCACTATTCATCAGCCCACCATCACCAGGCCCAATTTCTTTTATTAGCACCATTTCCAGTCGACCAAACCCTCCCCAAAATGCCCCATTTTCTTTCAATTTTTAAACGCGACTTGTACGTATTATTGAACCTCCTAACTGTCCTCCCACCAAAGAAATAAAGTGCCAAATATTAGCTCGTGATACGAACGTTTGATACATTTTCAAAGACTAACGCGTTTGGCCAATTTACATCAAATCGACACCTATACCATTTTTCACAAACTCAACCATTTTAAGTCGGGTTTGTTCTAACCCTATTCTAGTGATTGTGTTTGATCATTGGTGAGTTATTAAGAGTGTTTAACATCAAAGATGTCAAGATAGCATATTAATTCCATTTCTTGTACACAATAAAATTCTATTCGACATATTATAGATGTCGACATATCCATAAGTTTTCCCCTCACTCTCACATGGCTCTAAAGTCATCTTGACAGTAAAATCTCAATAATATCCAACATTCTCTGACTCTAAATAGTAGGAACAAGTGGAAGATGTTTTGTGAATATTTCAACTCTATACGTATACATATATACGTATAACATATTCTCACCATTACCACCTCTTATCCTACCCTCCTTGATACTTTTCTAATTCCTCTTGATCGGTAAAGAACTCACAACGAACCAGAAACCATCCCCATGCTCCATTCCTAGCTTGTTCAAAAAGTATAAGGTTTATATATATACGTACGTATTGATTTTGCGACGTGTGGTTTTCTCCTCGTGATCTAGCTACTCTTACATGACTCTTTACCACCCTAGAGGTGTTGTAAGTCCCTCTTGATCATCTTTAATTCATGTCACATGTTTTTACGATTCCATGCAACATATTTTTCCATTTTCGAACGTATATACGTCATTACTATAATTACGTACTATGTTTATATATAGAACCCAAATCGTGATTTGTCTCCCTTGCGGAAGGCCTATTGATCACGAAAAATACTTACGTCACATTTCTATTGTTGTTTCATGATCATTCAAACCTTATTTTGAATCTTGTATACGAGTACAAAATTCATAAAACATACAAAAATTTACTAAGTGTTTTTCTTTTAGAATCAGTCCCAAGTAGCGAACAAAAGGACCTCATCAAGCTCAAATTTACTTAATGACACATCAATATTTTTGCTCGACTTAATTGTCCATACTACAAACTAAATATTTCGTATTAAAAATTTGTAATAATAAGCTCGTCTAACCCCTTTAAATCGCCCAAAGTAAACTTGATCACACGCGTATAAAGCTCAAAATCTAGAATTTTTCTAAGTCTTTTTAACCCAGAAAATTGCTCCAGGTCGCGACATAGATGACTCCATAAAACAAAATTCGACTTAACAACCATACCTTATTTTTTCATGACCTATTAGATCATGTTGCTAGCTACAACTTTCGTATATATAACTTGAAAATATAAGCACATCTAGACCCTCTAAATTGATCAAACTAAATCGACAGACTCATTTCAGAAGCTGTTAATTATATACGAAATGGGCTGTTAAGCCCATTAAGCAGAATTAAGCAAATGAGATAAGCTGGATTATTAAGTCTTTTAGATATAAAAATAGACCGTTAAAAAGGGGCCTAGGGATGAGCCCAACTCGTCTCAAAGCTTACGGCTTTTAAAACATTAACGGGCCTTTAATTACCTCGTTAAAAGCCCATTAAGTGAAAAATAATCTATTCTGCAAATAAGCATTTGAAATAAGTTTTAATAAGCTTCATTAAGTCATAGAAAAATTCAGAATATTTTTCCCATAATTTTTCGACGTTTGGACTAAATTTGCAAACTAGTTACACCTTGAGGGACTAAAACTGTCAAACCTTTTAATCTTGGACTGAAACTGTTAAATCAGAAAGTTTAGTATAGAAATTGATATTATTTAATACTCCAAGCTCAGAAAGTTATTTTGGACATGTAGTGGACTATAAATGCAATTTATACATAATTAAGGGGTAAAAATAGTAAAATTGAGAGGACCAGCAGAACATGATTAATATTTTCATTTCCATATTTCATTTTACGAATTCCCGTCGCATCACGTGCATTTTTGTATAATTCGTTTACTTAATAGTTAAGGTTCGTTATATATATATATATATATATATATATATATATATATATATATATATATATATATATATATATATATATATATATATATATATATAACGTTTTAAAAAGATTTAACTTAACGAATCATTTCCCCACTTTCGAGGAAACGATATATTGGTTTCAAAGACATAAAACAAGATAATATTATGAATAATATTATTTTTGAACTTTATACATTTTAAGCATATCACATTCTCACTCTAACGATCAAATCGTTATTCGTTCTCGTTATCACTTCCACTGTTCGTATTTGGTCAGATTCTTAGACTTCCTTTATATTCCGGTCACGTGTTGAAGACGTTTCCGTAATCGTTCTCATAATCCTACTCGAATTCATAATTCTACCTTGTCAGATACGCTCAAGGTGAGTCATAACCTCATTTTTATACTTGTATTATAAATACTCTTTGGGGGAGATACATGCTAAATTACATACTTTTATTTATATAAAGTACATAGAAAACTATCATGATTTACTTGGAAATATAACTTCTACTTATATTTTTTGAATCACTCCTTGGGAGAAATATATACTTGTTTTACTTGTAAATTGCTTGCTTAGCTTGAATACTGAACTTAGAGGATAGCATTTTCAAACTGCTTGTAGTAACATGATATTGGTTTTTAAGATAAACATTCAAGTAACATCATGAATGTACGTCCCATTGTTATATGCCTTTTCAAAACTTCAATGGGAATACTTGCTAGAAATGAGCATACGTAACTTAGGTACATCATTACCTTGATATTGCCTAAGTACACCCTTACTGCCAGAAAGTCCCTTTATCATGAGCCATTAATCACTAGTAGTGAACGCAAATATAGTGAACAGCTTCGAAACCGGTTGGAGGATTTACATCCTATCCCACAATTTACTTAACGGAATGCCTTTGTGGCTAGTTGTATTAGTCACGATGCACTACATTTGAGGAAAATAGGAATTGGCAAATCACCTATTACTCGAGGGCATATATCCATCATTGACTTGATGTTGATCACCTCCGTTTTACGGTACAAAAGTATTATTTGAATGACAAATAACTTTCAAAACGCCTCTTTCGAGCCATTTTCTGTTATTATGACTTCGATCCTCAACGTAATACCCTAATTACTTTTTCGCTGCTTTAAAATAATTTAGGGGGTGTTACAGATTGGCATCAGAGCCAGAGTTATAGAGAATCAAATGTTTTCAAACATTGAACTATAACTACACTTTTAAAATGAATGATTTTACACCAAACCATTTTACGCCCTCCGTGTCTGCAGATTGCCATGCTCAATACGTTACCTATTAATATTATTTTACTATAATCTTTTCATGCTTGATATTTACTCTCACATACTTCATTATTTCACACTTACCGTTATACCTTTAACGTATGAATTACTTATAATTACTATTTACGGGTTACCACAGTACCATGTCTTCCAAACCAGTTGATATTACCAAAACTGCCCTCCATACTACTCGTACATCACCTATCCGTCAGATTACTCCGGATACTGAAGATCCTTATGTATTAATGTCACAACCCCAGCCTAATACGGAACTTACTCAAATACCGTCATCACCTACTTACTCACCCCTACGTCAGATACTCAGGAGAGCTACTGAATCTTATTCAGATGAAAAGTTGATTGGTGGTCCGAAAACATTCGAGGCTGGACAGAATTTACACCAAGAAACAATTTGGAAAGATGTTGAGCCAAATTCTCCATTACCTGACGCTCTATATTTATCAATACCATACATCTCAGACAATGTGTCTTCACCTAATTCCCATGACTATAATATAAACTCTCGTGATTCAATATGGACTCTTCTTTATCAACAAGCCAGCACCTTAGACATTCACACTGAACAGCTGGAAGGGTTAAAACCATTACATTTCGAATGGTACGACCGTAACATTGACACGCTGTTCAGAAGAGCCGATGCCAACTGATGAGCATGTGCCGGGAACGCTTCTCAGACATGAAAGCTGCACAACTAGAACTTGAGGAAAAAGTTAAACACCTAAGTCAAGGACGTAACTGATCTTAAGTTCATATGTATTGTTACTGTACCCACTAAACCAAAACGTTTTTGGTTAGTATTGACGTATTTTCCAATAATACTGAAACTCTCAGAACTTGTAACCAACTCTCAATAAATAACAACCTCTTTTGTTATATCTCTTCGTTGTGAATGAATTCTTTCATTCATGTCCTACTGTAATGCTATGCATGCATGTAATGATTCATCATACCCTCATACAAGATCTCACCATTTGTTACTCTCTTTGGTAGAAAAATGACTCCACGCAAATCAATGGGGCATTAATAAAAGACATTGTATCGGTTGTTTTGCAAGAACAATCGATCAAGTTATTAATATTACGTTACTTACCGAGATATTACCTATGATCATTATGATTCTTTAAACATGCCATAACCAGGCTAAAACTATAGAATTCTTTAAGACAAATTTTCGGAAGAAAACTTGATGAATGAAGAGAAAGTTGCTGAACTTCAGCTTTTGTAGATGAATCCGTTTGTTCCTTAGCAATCCCATACCAAGAGTTGATTATTCATCTACGATATTACTCAGACATATCATAATGTTATGATTCCTAACTGGTTATAATTTCGCATTGTGACCGCATTATTAAGACTAGTATACAAATACCTTGTTACTCGAATTATTCTAACATGGCCATTAAGTGGATTCTAAATCCGTGTTTCTTGGGATATTTATAGAAGATGGCTAGCATAAGCAGTACAAATACCCCACCATCACCAACCACGAACTTGACTCCTGAAATTATCCGAAATTTTGTAGCCAAGATCGTTGCTATGTTACTCGGAGCGACTACAGTAGCTCATCCGAGTAGCAACAATAGGACAACTGGAGAAAAGAAAATGAATGCGTCTTATAAGCATACCCATGAAAGTTTCACGGGTTGTAGACCAACTCACTTTAAAAATATAGAAGAAGTGACTGAATCTACCATCACAATTACGCAAGGATTTCTAGACCAAAAAGTTAAACGGGACACTGCAAGAATCAGTGCCCAACCCAGAATACCACTTAGGACAAAAATACCAGAGGAAGAGAATGGAAGCTCTTTAGAACCCTCAACAACGTCAAAGGATGACACCTATGTTTAAATAGAAGAAGAAATTCCTGTTGTAGATAAATAAACCATAATTCAAAACTCTCTAGAGATGTATTTCCTTCTTGTATTTTACCTTAGGTACGATGGATGTAACCTAAGTGTAACAACTATCTTTCCACCGTATGAAAACTCTATCTTGTAATATTTCCGTAATAATCATAATCTACGTCTATTTCAATTTCTATCCCATTTGTCTTATTCATAGTTGTTACGTAACAATAAACTGATATCACCTTAGAAATTTGATTAACATCATTTCTGACCGAACAATAGATTATTAACACCTTGTAAGAATTTTCACCTGAACCCTAAGATTCATTTTAAGGATATCCTATTATCACCCTAGAAATTCCTAACTCATCATCGGAGTATGAACAAAAATTTTATAATTCTTTTGGAAAAATAATTGTGTTGTTATTTTACAAAAACAACGCGTTGAACACCATCTAAAACTTTTTGAAAAGCATAAATACCACTGTGACTAAGCCAAGCATCACATCATTGGTCCTCAATTATACATAGCCTAGCTACCTATGTCTAATTTAGGAAGAATCATGTCATAAATAGAACAGTTTATCTTCTGAAATTCTTTAATAACAATCTTTGTTCAAAAGAAAAATCTTGAAACAAAATAAACTGGTCATAAACATCACTTTTGACAAACCCCAATAGATGTCTACGCCTATTACCCATCACCTTTATGATAGGAAACCGACAAAAGTACAAACATGAAAACCCTAAGAATTCACAAAGACTTATGGAAAGCACAAATAGCATAAATTTTATTAGAATCCTCGAAAGTTAATACATAGAGATATAATTAGCATCGGAAGTGCTAATGTTACAAGGATTACAATAAAAGGCATAGAATCGACAATAGGTTGACCCGCCATAGCAACAAAGACCACCACCAACCCGGCAATAGCGAGAGCCACCACAGGATGTATCACTTTGATAATTTTGTATGAAAAATATAAACAAACCATTAATAACAATAGCAAGGCTAGTTCTTAAACATAAAGACAAATAATTTTTATTTCACATTTATTAAGGTTACATAGAAACATAACAAGGACTCATTTCAACAACCATAGCGCGAGACTATTACCCCCATAGCTTGTCCACGCCGATAGCAAAGATCAAAATTGGAATAAGAACCCCTAGAACGCAAACCAAGAATACGTAATCTTCGTCAGGGACGTACGCCATGTAAATAACCGCAAGAACGACGTACACAATTGCTAGGATAGTAATGAGGTGCGGCATTTTGGGAGTAATAAATGAGAGATATGTGTTGGTGGAAGAATGGGAATTAAAATGGGGTATATATAAGGAAAAACTAGCCATTATTTTACTATTCATGACCGTTAGAATTCAATATTCCCGACCGTTGGAGCACTGTTCACTAGCTGTAAGATTTTACTATTCCTGACCATTAAGAAATCACTATTCACAACCTTTGGATTAATTAATTAACGAAACATTCAAATTTATTTCATCTAGTATGAATAAATCTAACGTAGTTACGTTTTCTCGATTTTTCGAATGGAAATCTCTCGACAACCCTTTTGCCATAAATCCTTACCCAAGTAATCACTTTAAACTTGAATTCCGGGACGGAATTCAGAATGACGATTGAGTACTGTAGCAAACTGCAAAATTTCCTAAAATTAACAACGTTTAATTATATATTAATCTCCGTCATTATTTCTAATCACCATTTTTGCGGGGAATTTTAAATTTTTCTTTATTATATTATTTTAATGCGGGAACAATATCACATAAATTACCAAATGACGAGACGAGCTCATACGCGAATTTACTAAATCAATTACACCTAATATAAACTCACATGGGCCAAGAGAAACTTCAGCCCAACCCTCCTTGTTCGGCCACTATTCATCAGCCCACCATCGCCAGGCCCAATTTCTTTTATTAGCACCATTTCCAGTCGACCAAACCCTCCCCAAAATGCCCCATTTTCTTTCTATTTTTAAACGCGACTTGTACGTATTATTGAATCTCCTAATTGTCCTCCCACCAAAGAAATAAAGTGCCAAATATTAGCTAGTGATACGAACGTTTGATACATTTTCAAAGACTAAAGCGTTTGGCCAATTTACCTCAAATCGACACCTATACCATTTTTCACAAACTCAACCGTTTTAACCCGGGTTTGTTCTAACCCCATTTTAGTGATTGTGTTTGATCATTGGTGAGTTATTAAGAGTGTTTAACTGTTGGATCGATATACTCTGACCAAACTAACTTGTAGCTTGTCTAAGTGTGTAGCAACCTTGGATAAATCCAAAACTACTAATATTGAAACACTGATATACTTTGTTTAGTATGCGGAATCTACTTCAACAAAGCTAAGAAGAATTAACACAAAACTTTAATTATATTAAACCTTGAACCTGCTTACTTTAAACAGATTCACTAACAAACTCTAAACACTAATACTCTAATAATCGACTAATACTTTTCTCTAAAACTTCGTATGAACTCGTATCTCTAATCGTATCTCTAATGCCAACCTAGGGGTCCTTTTATAGGCACAAGGAAAACCCTAGTCGGTTTACAATACTTGAACGACAAGTAATTCTAATTATAATCTAATAATAACTCTAAGAACATTCTAGAATTACACATTAATCCTTAAACGTATTTGCATATCAGTCCTTTATCTTTAGCAGTACTTTGACTTCTTTAGAACATGAGTAGTACTTTGACTTCTTATCGAGCAGTACTTTGACTTTCTTCTTGTAGCAGTACTTTGTAGCCCAACAATCCTCCCCTACCTTGAATTCCACTTGCTTGATTTCAAGTTCCTTTGTATTTCTTTAACTTCAACACTTTTATCTTCAAGGAAAGACTGTATCATTAACTTCTGTCTCATGCTTGTTTTGTCATCATCAAAGTAATCATTAACTGCAATCTTTATCAGCAACACATCTTTTCAGCAACTCAACATCATATTGGCAATAGGTACATCAGATCCTAAAAGTTTCATACTATTCTCATCACTTCCAGGTGTGTTAACTCCTGTGAGAGGTGAATCATTGAAAACTTAATGGATTTTGATGTCTCTTTACCAAAGCCATTAACTCTGGAGTAGCCAATGTTTAGGTTTAAGAACCATGGTACATTGATAACCATATGATTTTTAGCAAATCATTAGCTATCAACGGATTTGATTAGTCTTTACCAATAGCCGTTTGCTTTTGGACTAGCTAGTTCTTTTAGTACAATCACTACCATGGTGAACTAATTACCATACAATGGTTTTCCACAGCCTTTACCACAAAGCCATTATCTTGTGGGCTAGCCAACTCTTCACTAACATAGATATTGTAGGATCGAGTACTTCGAGCTTGATTGAGCTTGGTATAAACAAGAACCTCTGTATGCAAAACAAGCGTTTATGCGGAAACTAAACAGCAAGTATAATAAAGAAGAAAACTCTAAATGACAATGATCCTCTATGGATCAAACTATGAACTAGGAATTGTGATATTGAATATTAAAAAAACGTTAAAGGCGTCTATAAACTCATAGACGGGTTTATCTTTTATACTAACAAGATCACCTAACCCTAACCCGTTCTACAAGAAAACGTGTGAAGAGATAAACAACAATCTCTTCTAAAAATAAATCTTAACAAACATTCTAAATATACGGATAACAAATAATACTATCCGCAGCAACAACACTATCGGCAGGAACAAGATAACACTGTCGGCAGCAATGAGCTTTCAGCAGGAACCAAAGCTATCGGCAGGAACCAGCTTAACACTATCGGCAGCAACAATGAAACTCTTATTTCCCAGAGATCCTAACAATCCTCCCCTAATCTTGAGGTTAACTAGGTTAACCTGCAAGATTCCACTGTGATAGAACTTTGAACTTCTCAGGCTTGAGGACTGCGACTTAGCAGCAACAATAAGTAGTAACCAGTAGCAACATCCATAACATGCAAGATTTCAACCTCTATAGAATCCAGCAGCAACTTCAATAGTTCAGCAGGAATTAGAAATCTTCTCCAAAACATGTATACTGGTCACCATTACTTCACTTGAACTTGGCTGCTACTATGACAATATGTACATCAAATCACTTTAAGTTTCATACTATTCTCATCACATCCAGGTGTGTAAACTCCTGTGAGAGGTGAATCATTGAAAATTAATGGATTTGATGTCTCTTTACCAATAGCCATCACTACTGGAGTAGCCAATGTTTAGGTGTATTAGACCATGGTACATTGATAACCATCTGATTTATTAGCAAATCAGCAACTATATACGGATTTGACTTGTCTTTACCTGTAGCCGTTTGCTCAGGACTAGTCAATTCTTAGGTTACAGCAAACCTTGGTGAATTGAATACCAAATATGGATACCAAGTGTCTTTACCACAAACCATACTTTTGTGGACTAGCCAATCCTTTGGATCCCATAAGGGTTACATCCATGGTTAATTGAGAACCATTTTCAACTCTCAGAACTAAATCATGGGTGAGTTGAAGTACCCTATAGCTTTGAGCAAGCTATTACAGCTATCAACGGATTTGATTATCACACCAGAGCCGTACCCTCATGGTAAGCCAACTCTTTCTAGTCTGCAAGACATGGTGAGTTGAGCACCATTTATTGTGCAGGTGTAAACACCAACACTGTACCTGCAAAGTGTTGCTCAAAACCACTTATTAGCACACAAAATATACAAAGAAATTTATTTTTATTTTTATTTTTTTTTTTTTTTTTTTTTGAACTAACAAGAACAACAAAATAAAAGAAAGAAAAATAAGAAAAGAAATCAAAAGAAAGAAAGAAAGAAAATATACAACAACAACAAGAATAAACCTCCCCTTAAGCTTCATCCTCCCCTAAATCTGCAATCCTCCCCTTAAGCTGAGCATCTAGGGATTTACCATCCCAATATGGACCACCAAATGTTTAAACCTTGGTCCATCAAAAGCCTTGGTCAGCAGATCAGCAACATTATCATCTGTGTGAATCTTAACCACCTGAATAAGATGCTTCTCATAAGCATCTCTTATGAAATGGTGGCGAATCTCAATATGCTTTGTCCTTTGATGATAAACAGGATTCTTAACAATACACATAGTACTTTGATTATCAATAAAAATCTTGGTGTTCATATAGTTGAACCCATAATCCAACAGCTGATTTTGCATCCAAAGTACCTGTCCACAGCAACTAGCAGCAGCAACATACTCTGCCTCAGTAGAAGATGTAGCCACTATAGTCTGCTTCTTGCACTGCCAAGAAACCAACCTCCTACCCAGAAACTGACAACCTCCTGTTGTAGACTTCCTATCAAAGTTAGCCCCAGCATAATCACTGTCACTATAGGCTTCCAACACAAAAGGAGAATCTTTAGGATACCAAAGTCCCATCTTTGGCTGTCCTCTTAAATACTTGAAGATTCTCTTAACTGCATTGAGGTTAGAAGTCAATGGTGTAACCTGATGTCTAGCACATGCACCAACAGCAAACATGATATCAGGTCTTGAAGTTGTCAAATACATGAGTGATCCAATCATGGACCTATAAACATGAACATTAACAGCAGCATCAGGTTCATTATTGGACTTAGGCTTTGGACGTTCAAAAGGAGTTGTAGCAATCTTCACATTTTCCATATCAAACTTCTTAAGCATGTCATAAACATACTTCTCCTGGCAAATAAAGATCCCATCTGGTTTCTGCTTAACCTGAAGACCCAAGAAGAAAGTCATTTCTCCCATAGCACTCATCTCAAATTCACTCTTCATCAATTCTTCAAACTCCCTGCACCAGGCTTCATTAGTAGAACCAAAGATAATATCATCTACATAAACTTGTACCAGAATGATATCTTTGAAGTTCTTTCTTATAAAAAGAGTTTTATCAATAGCCCCTCTTCTGTAACCATGTTTTAGCAAGAAGGCTGATAACCTTGCATACCAAGCCCTTGGTGCTTGATGAAGACCATAGAGTGCTTTAACCACTTTATAAACCAAATTAGGATTCTGAGGATCCACAAATCCCTGTGGTTGAGTAACATAAACTTCTTCCTCAATCCTGCCATTCAAAAATGCACTCTTTACATCCATCTGATATACTACAAACCCCATAAAGGAAGCAAAAGCCAGGAACAATCGGATAGCTTCAACTCTTGCTACTGGTGCAAACACCTCATCATAATCAATCCCCTCCTCTTGTCTATGACCCTGAGCTACCAACCTAGCTTTATTTCTAACCACAATTCCCCTAGCATCCCTTTTATTCTTTAGAATCCATTTAGTCCCAATAGCATGCTTTCCAGCAGGCAAAGGAACCAACATCCATACTTTCTGATTCTGGAACTGCTGCATTTCCTCTTGCATAGCCTCAACCCAATCATCATTAGAAAGAGCTTGAGCTATGCTAGTTGGTTCAACTTGAGATAAGAAACAAGCATACAAACAATGTAAATAATCAGTATGATTGCTCCTCAACTGATCCTGTATATAACTGAGAAAAGCAGATTCTCCAAATTTGGATTGATGAAGTTTACTTCTTGTCTGAACAGGGGAATTAATATCTCCAAGAATCAAAGACTGAGGATGAACAGTATTAATCCTCTTAGTAGCAATGGGATTGACTTCAATGGAGGATGCCTGATTAGTGATGGAGGGGTTGAAGTCATCATCATATGAGGAAGAAGAGAAAATGCCTGTTCTGGACTGATGATGAGGATCATTCAGCTTATCTTTTGAAGAGACTGAGTTTCCAAGATCAGAAGGAATTGGAAATCTTTCAGGGGAGTTAACAACACCCAGAGTGTCAACAGATGGAGATGACACAGGAACATCAGCAGAAACTCTAGAAGGTTCGGCAGGAACAGATCCACTTTCAGCAGGAATGGGATCAGCAGGAACATGAATACCACCAGTTGAATTCAGTTGTCTTCTAACTTCAGCTTCAGCCTTTCTCAGAATCTCCTCTGTCTCTTTAGAAAACCCAGAATCAAACATCTCAGCAGCTCTTTTGGCATTAAACTCTTGTCTTTGAAGCCTAGCAAGATCTTCTGCATAACTAGAATCACCTCCAGCCATATCAAAAGAATCTCTGATCTTTGAACCTGAAATGTTGTTAGAGGGAAAAGAAGGAACAACTATAGGTCGTTCATCACTCTCTACATCAGAATCATCATCCGAGGTACCTGCATTGTTAGTTTGAGAAACATTTGTACCAGCAGATAGATTTGATTTGAATCTATTATAACCTAAGGTGTCAGAAAGATAATCCAGATCAAAGTACCACTCTGGACCAGCACCCTGCAAATTAGGCTTATCTTCAAGATATCTTAAGTTGAGAGTCTCTTCTATTCTCTTAGAGGACAGATTATAAACCCTATAGGCTTTACCATGAGCAGAATATCCAACAATAAACCCTTCATCAGCCTTCCCATCAAACTTGCCTAGGTAATCACTAGTGTTTAAAATAGTGACATGACATCCAAAAGGCTTAAGGTAACTAATGTTTGGAACCTTCCCAGACAAAAGTTCATAAGGTGTTTTATTATGAGGACTAGTAATAGATACCCTATTCAACACATAACAAGCAGTACAAACTGCTTCAGTCCAAAACATAGTAGGCATCTTAGATTCAGCTAACATAGTCCTAGCTGCTTCTATCAGGGTCCTATTTTTCCTTTCTGCAACCCCATTTTGTTGTGGAGTTCTAGGATTACTATAGTCCCTTTTTATCCCCTTAGTCCCACAGAGTTCAATAAGATTAGAGTTCTTAAACTCTGTGCCATTATCACACCTTATAGACTTAACCTTTTTACTTAGCTGATTTTCTATTAAGGCAATAAAATCCCTAAGAACTGGATAAGTTTCATCTTTAGTACCCAAAAAGAAAGTCCATGAAAACCTGCTAAAATCATCTGTAATCACCAGGCAGTAGTTCTTATGGTCAATACTTCTTATAGAAGTAGGACCAAAAAGATCCATATGAAGAAGCTGCAGAGGCTCAGAGATGTTGCTCACAGCAGTTATGGCCTTGTATGATGCTTTGTGCTGTTTTCCTTTGTTGCAGGCAACACAATCATGGTCATTATAGAAGATCTTCATAGGAAGTCCTTTAACCAACCCATTCTTAGCCAGCTTGTTAATGGTCTTGAAATTCACATGGGCCATTCTTCTGTGCCATTTCTTAGATTCATCCACAGAAGCTTTTGCAACCAAACAAGCAAGTGATCCCTCAGGCTGAACATCACTAAGATTGAAGCTATAAAGATTGTAAGTCCTAGGAACTTTAAGTTCAACCTGACTTTCATCAGGCAGCTTGAAGTCTTTGGACAACACATAGCAATCATTCTCAGTGAAGAGAACACTGTTCTTCTTGTCACATATTTGGGAGACAGAGAACAAATTGAAGTCTTGAAGTTCCTTCACATAAAGTACATCTTCAAAATCCAACTTAGCAGTCTTGATAGTTCCCTTCCCAGAAATTATTCCATCTCCTCCTCCAAATGTCACAGTACCTCCATTCAAAGGTACAAAATCATGCAATCTTTCCAAATTCCCTGTCATACTCCTGGAACACCCACTGTCAACAATTCCAACATCTTTTCTTCTAAAAGGAAACTCCTGAGAAAAAGGATACATATACAACATTAGATACAAGAGAGACTCAAGCCTTTGCTGACTTGAGCCTGCCTAGTGGATCAATAAGAATTAAACCCTGGAGATTGATGAGATCCACCATTGATCTTGGACCCTATTTTCATATTTTGGTTAGTAATTTTCCAAGAACAACCTGCTGAGGACTTAACAGCAGTTTTCCATCTTGCCCCTCCCTTATTCATGGTGTCAAAACAAACAGGTCTCACATTATTTTGAAAATAAGAACTAGTAGGTCTTCTGAAAGGTCTAGTCACATTGTTTTTCCAACCAGCAGGATTGATCCTACCGGCAGGAACTGAATACACAGCAGCAATAGGCTTATCGGCAGGAATGAACTTATCAGCAGCAACAGGCTTACCAGCAGGAACTGGCTTGCCAGTAGCAACTGAAGTTCTCCTTGCTGCTTGAGGAATATAAGGGGGAATATCATTCACATTCTTCCATACAAACCTATTTTGACATGCATTCAAACCCATCTGTTTCTCATAATAGTCACAATCTTTAATAAGATGATCATAACTACGACACACAAAGCAAGATTTCTTTCTAGGGGTCTTTTTCTTAACAATAACTTTCTCATTGCAAACAGCATTATTCAAACCAACACATGAAACAAAATTATCCTTAACACAATAAAAACCACAATCATAATTGTTTGAAACAGAATCAAAACCACAACCAGAAACATTATTGTTTTTAACACTATCAAAAGAAATATCTTCAAATGCAGCTGTCTTTGAGTGAGATTCATCATTAGCTACTTCTGAGGAGAGATCTTCTGACTTTATTGATGCTGACTTGTCACTTGATCCACATGTGGCATAGTCATCTGTCTTGATTTCTGAAGATTTGTCACTGTAAGAACAAGAGACAAATTCATTAGAGTCACAATCAAGATTAGGCAAGTCCTTTGCCTGTTTGCCATACATCATTTGTGCAGGCTTAAATGTTCCAGTTATGGGTGGAGGAACATCATTCATCCCTCCCTCATTCACATACTTTACAGGCTTTCTATAATCTACAGGTTCTGGGTTAAAAACACTATACTCATTAGGGTCATAATACTGATTTGGCCCTACCAGGTCACCGAACCCTAAACCTCTTTTAGTTTTTGACGACATAGAACTATCAATAAGCCTGTGAAGGTTTGTGGATGACTCTTTCCACTTATCAAATCTAGCCAAGGCATTATCTAGTTTAGACTTTAAATCCTGATTATCTAACACTACCTTAGCTTTTTCCCTTTCAGAATGTTTAAACTCATTAATAGCATTTTTTAAATCTCTTTCCAATACCTTTATTTTTACTTCATAAGCAGACTGTTGTTGTTGATACCAGACCTTTTGTTGTTCTAAAGTTTTAACAGCCTTTTTATGAGCCTTAAGTTGAATAATGTTATCCTTATTTTCACTTTCTATATCATCAAATTCCTGTTTCAATTTAGCATATTTAGAATCACAACCGAATGGGCAGTTATGTACCTGAGATGGATGACCCATCATTCCAAACTGACCAGCCACTTGATTCTTCTCACCATATCCAGCTACCATCCCAAAGACCTTATATGTTCCACTTGCAGCAGCCTTCTCATGATGCTCCCAGTCCACCATCAAATCCACAGATACTAAAGCCTTGGGGTCCTCTGACTCCAACTCTTGAATTCTGAAAGCAGAATACCGTGCTTTATCATCCACCTTCTTGTCTGTACATTCCCTAGCAAAATGTCCTGTTTGAGAACATTTATAACACCTCACCTTCCTTCTGTCAAACCTGGCAGGCTCCTGTCCATCAAAATTGACCCTTCTTCCTGCCTTCTTTTCAAACCTATCCAACTTCAACGATATCATAGCCACCTGCCATCTTAAATCCATCTCTTCCATATCCAATTCATCAACCTGATTGAAATCATCATACACAATCTTCTGTTGTGGTGTACTTTCAGCAACAAAGGAATGAAGCACATCCACTACAAGATTCTCAGATCTGGTTTGAGCTTTTGGTGTGACAGGTGAGTAGGAGATTGATGATGTTGATGGTGTTGGACTGTTTCCATATGATGCTTTGTTAGCACCAGAGTTACTAACAAAAGCAGTATGGGTTGGAGTATGAGGTGTATAGGTGGAATATCCTTTGATATCCAGTTCAAGGGTTTTCAACTTGTTGTACAGATCATCAAAGCTCATATAATCCAGACCTCCTTTGGCTTTGAGTGTTATGGAAACCTGAGACCAGGATGGTGGCAAAGCCCTCAGAAACTTGGTGTTGCAGTCTTCATCGTCCGGCCTAGCTTTCAACTGGTTGAGTTGACTCAGGATCTTGTGGAATCTGTCATACCCTTTGTGAATCCCCTCAGCCTCAGAGATCTTGAATTCCTGAAATTCTTGCTTGAGCATAGACCTTCTCATCTTTCTGGATTCATCATTCCCTCCAAATCTGGCTTTTACAGCATGCCAGATCTTTCTAGCATCATCCAAGTGATGAAAATCACTCATATGATCTTCTGGAATAGCTTGAAGTAGAAGGGTTCTTGCCTTGGTTTCCCTTTGAACAGCAAGGTGTTCTTCTGCAGTAACAGGTGGCTCTATATAGATATTGCCATCATTATCCCTTCCAGTATTCTTCTTACTATTTCCCTTAAGAATCACATTCCACAGATTGTAATCAGTGTTTGTGATCCAATATTCCATTCTCATAGCCCAGACTTCATACTCATCTTTCTTCAGATATGGAAATTTAGCATTGTTGGTGGACATGGTGGTGAGGATTTGTGTTTGGACTTGTGAGGTTTCAGGTTTGGGTTGTTGTTCTTCAGGGTTAATGACATTGTTTTAAGGGATTTCGTCTTCCATTGAAAGAGGGTTGTGAAATTTGAAATCGAACTTTTCCTTCTTTATCAGAGATCCTTACCAAGCTCTGATACCACTTGTAGGATCGAGTACTTCGAGCTTGATTGAGCTTGGTATAAACAAGAACCTCTGTATGCAATACAAGCATTTATGCGGAAACTAAACAGCAAGTATAATAAAGAAGAAAACTCTAAATGACAATGATCCTCTATGGATCAAACTATGAACTAGGAATTGTGATATTGAATATTAAAAAAACGTTAAAGGCGTCTATAAACTCATAGACGGGTTTATCTTTTATACTAACAAGATCACCTAACCCTAACCCGTTCTACAAGAAAATGTGTGAAGAGATAAACAATAATCTCTTCTAAAAATAAATCTTAACAAACATTCTAAATATACGGATAACAAATAATACTATCCGCAGCAACAACACTATCGGCAGGAACAAGATAACACTATCGGCAGCAATGAGCTTTCAGTAGGAACCAAAGCTATCGGCAGGAACCAGCTTAACACTATCGGCAGCAACAATGAAACTCTTATTTCCCAGAGATCCTAACAGATATGGTGAGTTGAAAACCATACAATTTTTAGTAAATTGTCAACTAAAAACGGATTTGATAATCACATCAGAGCCGTACCCTCATGATGAGTCAAACTCTTTCTTGTTTATTTAAACATGGTGAGTTGAATACCATTTGTTGCTGTTTAAATCTTTGTGCTTCAAAATGTTTTTGCACTTTTCAAAAATCACTGATTTTATAAAAACTTTACTGGTTTCATGCTGCAAGCAGTACTTTGAGAAAGTATTGTTTGTCAAGCAGTACTTTTAAATAAAGTACTTATGTTTCAAAAGATTTATATTATAAATATCATACCAGTTGTTATGCATCAATCTTCAGCTAGCATGGTCCATTTGATGAACAATCCAATCACCATCAATGCAGTTTCACTTTCTTCTTCCACTTCCATGCCATAATCTAGCATTCTAATCATCAGATCCCTAGTAAGTCGATATCTTTGCTCTACTAACATGTGGATCATTGTTCCATCTTCTAACTCCAAAACATTTATTCCCACTGATTCAAAGAACCTCCATCTGTTAATTTCCCAATCCTCTTGATTTTCCCAGAGAGCACTATCACTTGTTTCTTCTGTTTCCCAGATGGTTGTGAGATCTCCTACCAGAACTAAACCCACTCCTTGTGGTGGAATATGTTCAAAGTAAGTCTGCACTTGTAGATATAGCTGAAGCAAATCCTCTCTGTCTATCAGATGTAGTATATCCCATAACAAATTGAATACTCTAAAACTTCCATCTTGTCTATGAAATATCAAGTAGTCCCCTTCTTGTGACTCTACAACTGAGAATGTAGAAATCTTGGACTTCTTGTTTGCAACATCTTCTGATTTTGGATGCTCAAAGTCAACAACTCTCAAATAATTTCTTAGCTCATCAGCTGTGTCTACTCTTAATTCAATAGAATCCTTAAGCTTCTTTGATGACTGTTCATCAGTTGTTGTTCTTTTCCTCTTTGAGCTCCTTGTAACAACTCTTTCTTTTCTGCTATCTTCAAGCTTCTTATCTTCAAAAGAAATAATGCTTGCAAGATCTTTTTCTACAGCTTCCCTGACAGCATCATACAAATCCTTCATCTCTGTATGTGTCAATTTCACCAAACCTGTATATCCTCTTCCTTTGAGATAAGCCATCATAAAATTTCTTTCTTGAGCTTTGCTTTGTGGCTTTCTAGGTTTGATAACTTTCCTTGACTCTTCAGCATCTAATTCAGCCTGTAATTTCCTTGTAGCTTCCTCATTTTTAGCATCCTGAATAGCTCTTAGTTCTTTCAAGGTAAGCTTCTTCTTCTTAGTTTCTACCATGATCCCTTTACCTTTGTCTTTTGGATCTAATTCCTGTGTAGGTTGGGAAGAAGTATGAGGTTGTTGTTCAACATCAACAATACTTATGCCTCTTGGTCTAGACATATTCAACATGATGTCAGCAATGGTCTCATCATCACTTTCAGTATGTTTTTGAACTTCTTCTTCTTGTTGAACTGGATTGGAAGGGCCAACTTCTTCTTGAACTTAATTTGAGGGACCAACATCTTCTTCAAAATCCAAATTCCTTGGTGTAATAGTTCCTTGATGAGCAGTACCTTGAAGAGCAGTACTTTCAACATCAGTACCTTCCAAATCCACTTCCTCAGTATCACCACTTTTTACTTCAACAGTAGCATCTTCAATGTTTATCTGCTCTGTTTCATCACTTTTCCTCTCAACAGTATCTTTATGAGGAATATCTTCAAGTGGTGTATCATCATAAAGCCCAGTATCTTGATTGAACTCAGTATCTTCATTCAAATTCTCTAAATTCCTCCCCAATTGGAATGAAGACTGCTTGTTGATCTTTCTTTTCTTTGTCTTAGACTTCTTTGAGGATTGACCAGTCTTCTTCTGTGACTTTACCCACAACCTGTGTTGCTTTACTAATGGCCAAACAAACCTCTTTAATCGTCTGAACTTTCTTGTCAAATCCAATATCTGATCAGCTTGATCATCAGTGACCTTCTTGAGCCTCCTTAATTCCCTTGAAAGTTCATAGTTGGTCAAGACATCCTCAACCACTTCCTCATCTTCTTCGGATGTTGGATGCCTATCTTGAGGTGAATTCTCCTGAGCAGCACTCTATGAAGATGAAACAGTATGTTGAGAAGCATTATCTTCTCTTGAAGCTGGTTGCTCTCTAATTGCTGATGCAGAGGATTCCTCTTGCTCTTGTTCAGGCTCTTGCTCTGCATCCCTAACTGCTTGTGCAACTTCCAATATATGAGCTGTCAAAGGTGTATTTCTCCCAGAGAACTTGATACTCTTCTTAGCAATGAATGTAAACACCTTTGGTGGAAGTGTGACAGTAGGTAGAAAACTTTGAGGTTTAGAAATTCCCTCAAGTTGTTTGTTTAAAAATACCTGAATAAACCTTGGGTACATCAAGAATGGTGAACCATTAGTGATGTGTAAGAGCATGCCATCAAGAATCATCCTTGAAAAGTTGAAAGGACAATTTGTAGCTAAACCTACCAATTCAGAATCAATATTCTGACCAAACTGCTCCCATGAAGTACTCTTAGGACTCAAGCAGTGAAGTAGAACATGTATGAGATATTTCCAATGAGGACTAAACAATGGCTTCTGAAAAGTAAGTATGGTGAGATCACCTTCATACCTAATATCCCTGAGTGTATCCCAAATCTCTTGTCTTTCAAAACGAATAGCACTCCCTGAATCATTAAACTGTAAATCTTCCCTAATAGAAGATTCAGTAATCCTAATTGCTCGACCAGCAACCTTAGCACGAATAAAAGGAACACTATCTTGTTCATCAGACTTCGCAGTAGACCAAAACTATTGAATCCATGGTCCAATTACATCAGGGTTTACCAAAATAGCATAATTGATTGATAACCCAGTCAAGAAATCAATTATCGCATGAAAATCAACATTCGTTGCCGTTTTATCCAAGTTCGCGACCATGTTATGCTTAGAACAGAAATCACGATTAGCCATTGAGTGTGAAGAGTGTTAAACGAAGGTAATTAGCGATTAGAATCGTAGATACCGAATGAATAAATGGATGGATAAGAATAAAGGGAAGAGTGAAAATCGGTAAAATGGGATAGGATAAATATGGGTAAGATTTAAAAACTCAAAGCCTAATTAATAGTGTTACCGTTGTATTTGGCTTGTTACCCCTTCCCGAATGAATTAATTAACCGTAGCCCCACATTTTGACAGTTGGAACAGTACTTCCACGTAAGCAGTACGTCCACCTAACCAGTACTCTTCAAAGCAGTACGTTGAAGCAGTACTTTGCAGAACCAGTACTTTCCATCTTCTTATCTACAACCTTCTAACTAATAACTATGTTGCCTCCCCTTAAATACAACATAGGTACTAAAACTAAAAAGCCAAAACTTTCATTAAGATCTGAAAGAAAGTATACTAACTAATACTAAAGCCTCCCCTCAAATGTAGCCTAGAAGTTAATCATCCCAATGGTCACAACTAAGTGGTTGAATCTTGAAACATCAAATCCCTTAGTGAGTAGATCAGCTACATTGTCTTCTGTGTGAACTTTGACCACATTTATAAGCCTGTGCTCATAACAATCTCGAATGAAGTGATGCCTAATCTGAATATGCTTGGTCTTGGAGTGATAAACTGGATTCTTCACAATACTGATGGTACTCTCATTATCAATATTGATAGGAGTGTTTTTGAAGTTGAATCCATAATCCAAGAGTTGATTCTGCATCCACAAAACTTGTCCACAACAGCTTGATGCAGCAACATATTCTGCTTTAGTAGAGGAGGTTGCTGCAATTGTTTGCTTCTTACATTGCCATGAGACTAATCTTCTTCCAAGATATTGACATCCACCAGAGGTTGATCTTCTATCATAATTATCTCCTGCATAATCACTATCTGAAAAAGCTTCCAAATGAAAAGGTGACTCCTTAGGATACCATAATCCTAACTTTGGTTGATGCTTGAGATATCGAAAAATCCTCTTGACTGCATACATATGTGAAACCTTGGGGGTAACCTGATATCTTGCACACAAGTAGACAGCAAACATGATGTCAGGTCTTGATGCAGTTAAGTACATAAGACAACCAATCATAGATCTATAAAGCTTCACATCCACAGCTTGTCCATCTTCATCCTTGCCTAATGGTTTATTGTTGTCAATGGGTGTGGTGGCAGGCTTGACAGTTGGAAGGTCAAATCTTTTAAGTATGTCTTCAACATACTTTTCTTGATTAATGAAGATTCCATCTCTTGTTTGTCTAACTTGAAGTCCCAAAAAGAAAGTTAATTCTCCCATAGAACTCATTTGAAACTCCTGCTGCATAAGTTCTTCAAATTATTTCTCCATAGTCTTCTTTGTGGCTCCAAAGATAATATCATCCACATAGACTTGGACTAACATAATATCCTTCTTATCTCTTTTGATAAACAAAGTCTTCTCAATTGCTCCTCTCCTGTAACCATGTTGTAATAGAAAAGTAGAGAGTCTCTCATATCAAGCTCTGGGAGCTTGATAAAGGCCATACAGTGCCTTGATCACCTTGTAGACTTTGTTTAGATGTGTAGGATCTTCAAAACCAGGAGGTTGTTTAACATAAACTTCCTCAGCAATTGTGCCATAAAGGAAGGCACTTTTCACATCCATTTGGTAGACAGAAAATCCCATGTATGATGCAAAGGCAAGAAATAACCTTATTGCCTCTATTCTTGCAACAGGAGCAAATACTTCATCATAGTCTACTCCTTCTTCTTGGCGATATCCTTGTGCAACCAATCTAGCTTTATTCTTGATAACATTCCCTCTTTCATCTCTTTTGATTCTGAAAACCCATCTTGTACCAATGACTCTCTTGCCATCTGGTAGGTCACATAATACCCAGACCTCTTGAAGCTTAAATTGTAGAAGCTCCTCTTGCATAGCTTCAACCCAACTTTCATCAGCTAAAGCTTGAGCTACCTTCTTGGGTTCAGTTTGAGATAGAAAACAAGCAAACAAGCATGTTTGTTGATCCTTGTGATTCATCCTGTTTTGTTTGTAAACAAAGCTAAGTAAAGCAGTATGTTGCTTAGAGAGACCTTTAACTTTGTTTCTTGTAACCACTCCTGAAGAGGGTGATCCAATAATATTGCTTTGAGGATGAGCTTTATGAACTCTCAATGTAGGAGTTGGGGGAACTGGAAGATCAGATTCCAAATTAGTAACATCAGGTTCTTCATTGGTAGTTGAGAAAATACCTTCATGATTGAGCTCATCATCAATTTCTTCTAACCCAGGAATGTTAGCATTATCCAAATCATCATCATCAACATTGGAATCATCATCATTGCTCCAATTTGATGGTTCTAACACACCAGAAGTACTGTCAAAAGGATCATCAGTACTTTGATCAAAAGTACTGTGAGCAGTATCTTTGAATGTACCCTTTTTCTTTGCAGCATCATAAGCCCTCCTTTGTTCATCTTCATAGGATTTTTCTATAGTTTCTTGAAAAAGCATCCTATTAAGTTCATCTTGTATGGCTTGATCTTCATCAGATACTATATTGGTTGGTTGAGCAGTACTTTGTTCCTTATTAGTAACTTCAGGTTCTTTATCAGGAACATCTTCTGGTCTAACATTGACTCCATGAACAATGTACTGTGAATCATCTTCTTTGTGATCAACTTGATTTTCTTCTCTAACAGGTACATAATTCATAGATGAAGTGAACTTGAGATCAAGATCAAACATCCAATCAGGACCTTTTCCTCTCTGAGATTCTTTATCTTCCAAAAATTCAACATGAAGACAATCTTGAACCTTTTTGGTACTCCTGTTATATACTCTAAAACCTTTGCTATTTGTACAGTAACCTAATAGATATCCTTCATCTGACTTACCATCAAATTTTCCTAGAGAATCAATGGTATTTAAAATAGTCAGAGAACAGCCAAAAGGTTTTAGAAAAAGAATGTTTGGTTTCTTTCCCATGAGCAACTCATATGGTGTCTTCATCTGAGGTTTAGTTACTGATACTCTATTTAAAACATAGCAAGCAGTACTTATAGCTTCAGCCCAAAAGAGAATAGGTAATTGTGAATCTGCAAGCATTGTTCTAGCTGCTTCTATCAATGTCCTATTCTTTCTTTCTGCAACACCATTCTGCTGTGGAGTTCTATCAATGCTAAACTCTCTCTTGATCCCTTTCTTGGCACAGAATTCATCCATATGCTTGTTCTTGAATTCTGTTCCATTATCACATCTAATACCTCTCACTTTGAGTCTCAATTGATTTTCAAGGGCTACTATCAGGTCATGGATAGCATCAAAGGTTTCATCTTTGAATCCCAAGAAAAAGACCCAACTAAATCTGCTACAATCATCTGTCACAACCAAGCAGTACTTCTTCTTGTTTAAACTTTCTACTGAAACTGGTCCAAACAGATCCATGTGTAGCAACTCCAAAGGTTCTCTAATAACTCTGTCCTCAAGCTTCTTACATGAAGCTTTATGTTGTTTACCCTTCTTGCAAGCCAAACATGAATGATCAGTCTTGAATGTTTTCGAAGGTAAACCTCTAACTAAATTGCCTTTGACCAGCTTGTTGATGTTCTTGAAATTTACATGACCTAGTCTTCTATGCCATAGATGTGCTTCTTCCAATGATGCCTTGGCTACTAAACACGTTGCTCTTCTAGCAGAATTGAGACTCTTTAAGTCTAAACTGTACACATCATTAGTTCTTGGTACTTTCAATGTTACCAAATGATCATCAACAAACTTGAACTCAGGAGAGAGAATAAGACATTATGTGTCAGTGAACAGAATTTGGTACTTCTTGTCATAAATCTGAGAAACTGACAAAAGATTGAACTTCAGCTCCTTCACATATCTAACATTCTGAAAATCAATGCATCCAGCCTTGATGCCTTTGCCAGTGATTCTCCCTCCATCAGAATCATTACCAAATGCAACTCTTCCTCCATAATATGCCTTAAAATCTGACAGGATCTCCTTGTCCCCTGTCATGCTGCCAAAGCAACCACTATCAACAATAATATGATCTTTAAGCTCCTCCTCTGGGTTGCCCTCAGAGACATTGGATGAACTTGGTGAAGTAGCTACCATAGCAATCTGAACAGGTTCATCTTCATCCTCCATGCTCCATTCAAAGCTTCCAAGACCATCTCTTGATTACAAAGCAGCATATCCTGGTTCTTCATCAAAAGCTGTGCTCCAATCAAAATCTTCCATTGCAACCATAGAATAGGTTACAGGTTCATCATCAAATTCACTGCTCCAGTCAATCTCAGCTAGATTTTCTTGAGCCACCAAAGCTTTTGGTTGTGATTCAGTAATAGGAACCTCTTTTCTTTCAACCTTGGGTTGTTCAATCATTCTGTTTGCTTTATATTTTCCAAACTTGCATTCCCTTGCAAAGTGTCCAAGCTTTTGACAATTGAAGAATTCAATCTTGGATTTGTCAAAAGTTATACCCTGTTTGGCTTTGAAATCAATTCCCCTTCCAGTCTTGTTCATGAACTTCTTGATCCTTGCAGTGATCATGGCAACTTTCCATCTGATGTCAATCTCCTCTAAAGCATCTTCTTCAATCTGCAACAAGTCTTCTTGATAGGTAACAGGTAGAGTGGCTTGTTGAGCAAAGAAGGAACATACAACATCATCAGAGTTGGTGTTGTTTGTTGGTGATGGGTTGGGGATAGTAGTGGTTGTGAAAATATGCTGTGTATCACCAACAGTACTTTGGGAAGGATAAGCAGTACTTTTAGTGGAAGTACTGCTTCTGTTTTCAGAAGACACAAAAGCTATGTTGTGAGTTTTTTGATAACTATGACCATTCATCTCTTTCTCGTACACCTTCAAATTGTTGTAGAGATCATCAAAGTCCATAGACTCCAATCCAGGTTGTCCTCTAATCATGGTAGCAACCACATGCCAGACAGATGGCAAACTCCTTAAGAACTTCAAATTTGCATCTTCAACGGTTACCTCTGCTCCATACAACTCTAGTATACTAAGTAAATTTTGGAATCTGTCATAGGCAGCATCAAGACCTTCTCTTTCACCAACAGTGAAAGTTTCAAACTGCTGCTTCAATAAGTTTCTATGCATCTTCTTGGAAGCATCATTACCTCCAAATCTTGTCTTGATCGCAGCCCACAATTGCTTTGCATCCTTAGCATCATGGAACTTTAGTAGGTGACCATCAGGAATAGCAGACAACAGTATGTTGAGAGCCTTATCTTGATTTCTCTTTGTAGCTGCTGGCAAGGTTGGTTGAGGTGGTTTAGGTTGTCCTTCAACTGCGACAGGTTCATCAAGAACAACATTACCATTGACAATTACATCCCATAGAGCATGGTCTGTAATAGCAAGGTACTGCCGCATCTTCATGCTCCAGAGATCATATTCTCCCTTCTTGATGATAGGAATTCTGAGTGAGGTGATGGATGGAATTGGTGCAACTTCAGTCGTCATCGTTTAGGGTTTGTGGTTAAATCGGTTTTAAGGGTTTCTTCTTAACCAGAGTCTCCACACAAGCTTTGATACCACTTGTTGGATCGATATACTCTGACCAAACTAACTTGTAGCTTGTCTAAGGGTTTAGCAACCTTGGATAAATCCAAAACTACTAATATTGAAACACTGATATACTTTGTTAAGTATGCGGAATCTACTTCAACAAAGCTAAGAAGAATTAACACAAAACTTTAATTATATTAAACCTTGAACCTGCTTAGTTTACACAGATTCACTAACAAACTCTAAACACTAATACTCTAATAATCGACTAACACTTTTCTCTAAAACTTCGTATGAACTCGCATCTCTAATCGTATCTCTAATGCCAACCTAGGGGTCCTTTTATAGGCACAAGGAAAACCCTAGTCGGTTTACAATACTTGAACGACAAGTAATTCTAATTATAATCTATTAATAACTCTAAGAACATTCTAGAATAACACATTAATCCTTAAACGTATATGCATATCAGTCCTTTATCTTTAGCAGTACTTTGACTTCTTTAGAACATGAGCAGTACTTTGAATTCTTATCGAGCAGTACTTTGACTTTCTTCTTGTAGCAGTACTATGTAGCCCAACATTAACATCGAAGATGTCAAGATAGCACATTAATTCCATTTCTTGTACACAATAAAATTCTAGTCGACATATTATAGATGTTGACATATCCATAAGTTTTCCCCTCACTCTCAGATGGCTCTAAAGTCATCTTGACAGTAAAATCTCAATAATATCCAACATTCTATGACTCTAAATAGTAGGAACAAGTGGAAGATGTTTTGTGAATATTTCAACTCTATACGTATACATATATACGTATAACATATTCTCACCATTACCACCTCTTATCCCACCCTCCTTGATACTTTTCCAATTCCTCTTGATCGGTAAAGAACTCACAACCAACCAGAAACCATCCCCATGCTCCATTCCTAGCTTGTTCAAAAAGTATAAGATTTATATATATACCTACATATTGATTTTGCGACATGTGGTTTTCTCCTTGTGATCTAGCTACTCTTACATGACTCTCTACCACCCTAGAGGTGTTGTAAGTCCATCTTGATCATCTTTAATTCATGTCACATGTTTTTACGATTCCATGCAACATATTTTTGCATTTTCGAACGTATATACTTCATTACTATAATTACGTACTATGTTTATATATAGAACCCAAATCGTGATTTGCCTCCCTTGCGGAAGGCCTATAGATCACGAAAAGTACTTACATCACATTTCTATTGTTGTTTCATGATCATTCGAACCTTATTTTGAACCTTGTATACACGTACAAAATTCAGAAAACATACAAAAATTCACTAAGTGTTTTTCTTTTAGAATCAGTCCCAAGTAGCGAACAAAAGGACCTCATAAAGCTCAAATTTACTTAACGACACATCAATATTTTTGCTCGACTTAATTGTCCATACTACAAACTAAATATTTCGTGTTAAAACTTTGTAATAATAAGCTCGTCTAACACCTTTAAATCGCCCAAAGTAAACTTGATCACACGCGTATAAAGCTCAAAATCTGGAATATTTCTAAGCCTTTTTAACCCAGAAAATTACTCCAGGTCGCGTTTGTTGAAGAATAACAATAACACACAATAATTCTCTCAACCTTCACCTCAATATATATTAATATACGGTTACTCAAAAGTAACAGGGTTACAACGAACCTTGAAGTGAATACAAGACAATACGTATGCTAAGACAATCGACTTCTAACCCTAACCCTAGATCCTCCTTTTATACACACAAGGAGTCCTTGTCGGTTACAAAACTTTCTATACAAGAATAATATCTAATCGTATCTTTACCATAAACAAACTATACATATCCAATAAGCAGCAGAATCAAACTCTAGCAGCAAAATCATCTTAGGCTAGCAGCAGTTTGACACTTAGCGTATTTCATCATTCTTCAAATATCATCAGCAGCAGAATGAATATACCTAGCAGCAGAATGATTATGCCTAGCAGCAGAATCATACTTAGTATATTTCCATTAGAACCATGAGCAGCAGAATAAAACACTTAGTAGTAGAATCTTCAAAGTAGCAGCAGTATCTTTTAAACCCAACAATGTTGCTAGCTACAACTTTTGTATATATAACTTGAAAATATAAGCACATCTAGACCATCTAAATTGATCAAAGTAAATCGACAGACTCATTTCAGAAACTGTTTATAATATACGAAATGGGCTGTTAAGCCCATTAAGCAGAAATTAAGCAAATGAGATAAGCTGGCTTATTAAGGCTTTTAGATATAAAAATAGAACGTTAAAAAGGAGCCTAGGGATGAGCCCAACTCGTCTCAAAGCTTACAGTTTTTAAAACATTAATGGGCCTTTAATTAGCTCGTTAAAAGCCCATTAAGTGAAAAATAAGCTATTTTGAAAATAAGCATTTGAAATAAGTTTTAATAAGCTTCATTAAGCCACAGAAAAATTCAGAATATTTTTCCCATAATTTTTAGACGTTTGGACTAAATTTGCAAACTAGTTACACCTTGAGGGACTAAAACTGTCAAACCTTTAAAACTTGGACTGAAACTGTCAAAACTAAAAGTTTAGGATAGAAATTGATATTATTTAATATTCCAAGCTCAGAAAGTTATTTTGGACATGTAGTGGACTCTAAATGCAATTTATACATAATTAAGGACTAACGGTGCAACGCTAACGCCGTTAGGGTGTAAAGGGTAAAAACAGTAAAATTGAGAGGACCAATAGAACATGATTAATATTTTCATTTCCATATTTCATTTTACGAATTCCCGTCGCATCACGTGCATTTTTGTATAATTCGTTTACTTAATAGTTAACGTTCGTTATATATATATATATATATATATATATATATATATATATATATATATATATATATATATATATATATATATATATATATATATATATATATATATATATATATAACGTTTTAAAACGATTTAACTTAACGAATCGTTTCCCCACTTTCGAGGAAACGATATATTGGTTTCAAAGACATAAAAACAAGATAATATTATGAATAATATTATTTTTGAACTTTAGGAATTTTATGCATATCACATTCTCATTCTAACGATCAAATCATTATTCTTTCTCGTTATCACTTCCACCATTCGTATTTGGTCAGATTCTTAGACTTCTTTTATATTCAGGTCACGTGTTGAAGACGTTTCCGTAATCGTTCCCATAATCCTACTCGAATTCATAATTCTACCTTGTCAGATACGCTCAAGGTGAGTCATAGCCCCATTTTTATACTTGTGTTATAAATACTCTTTGGGGGAGATACATGCTAAATTACATACTTTAATTTGTATAAAGTACATAGAAAACTATCATGATTTACTTGGAAATATAACTTCTACTTATATGTTTTGAATCACTCCTTGGGAGAAATATATATTTGTTTTACTTGCAAATTGCTTGCTTAGCTTGAATACTGAACTCAGAGGATAGCATTTTCAAACCGCTTGTAGTAACATGATATTGGTTTTTAAGATAAACATTCAAGTAACAGCATGAATGTACATCCCATTGTTATATGTCATTTCAAAACTTCAATGGGAATACTTGCTAGAAAAGAGCATATATAATTTAGGTACATCATTACCTTGATATTGCCTAAGTACACCCTTACTGCCAGAAAGTCCCTTTATCATGAGCCATTAATCACTAGTAGTGAAGGCGAATATAGTGAATAGCTTCGAAACCTGTTGGAGGATTGACATCCTATCCCACTAATTACTTGACGGAATGCCTTTGTGGCTAGTCGTATTAGTCGCGATGTACTATATTTGAGGAAAATAGGAATTGGCAAATCACCTATTACTCGAGGGCATATATCCATCATTGACTTGATGATGATCACCTCCGTTTTACGGTACATTGTTAGTGTTTGCGTGTCATGAGGCTTGGGGCAATATCCATAAGATATTATGTGTCTTCACATATATTTAGATACAGCTGTATTAGTACTTCACCATACCTTGAATTATAGATCTCAGGCATAACATCATAGGTTCCATCTCATGCTAGGATTATGATCCTATACTTGAACTTAACTGAATACATATATGATTTATTTGTGGTTATACTCAACACCCCTCATTACTTGTTTCATCGCTGTTAGCATTTATTACAGATATTACCTCGCTCTTAAATTCATTGAAATGAATTGTTTATCAGTACTTGAAACCTATTTCGAATATCATTTCACCTTTGAAACTATTGAAACTGACTGATTACTCATACTTATACATAATTCAAATATCGCTATACTCTCTTGAATTCATTGAAATAAATGGTTTTCCATTAAATTCTATGAACTCACCAACCTTTGTGTTGACACTTTTAAGCATGTTTATCTCAGGTAATTAATGGAGCAGGACAAGACACGGAGCGGGCATTATATACTCTGATAAATTAAATGGTGTAAAAATCAAATATGTCATTCTTTTCAAACTACAATACTCTTTAATGAGATTTTTGAATTAGATATTTCACCTTTGTATCAAAAGTATTATGAGAATGACAAATAACTTTCAAAACGCCTCTTTCAAGCCGTTTTCTGTGATTATGACTTCGATCCTCAACGTAACACCCCAATTACTTTTTCGCTGCTTTAACATAATTTAGGGGGTGTTACACTAAGTATATTAAAGAGATGCTTAAGAAATTTAGTTTAGAAGAGTCTAAGCCCATGAAAACTCCCATGTCCACGGAAACGAAACTCACGAAAGATGAAGAAGGTGAGTCTGTGGATCACACTAAGTTTAGGGGTATGATAGGAAGTTTATTATACCTAACGGCAAGTAGGCCCGATATCATTTTTAGTGTTTGCCTTTGTGCTCGCTTCCAAGAGGATCCCAAAACCTCTCACCTTAAAGCGGTTAGGCGTATCTTCCATCACATTAAAGGCACTATACACTTGGGATTATTCTATCCTAAGGGGACCGGTTTAGAAACTATTTTCTATGCCGACTCTAATCATGTGGGTGATTATGTGGATCGAAAAAGTACGAGTGGTGTTTGTACCATCATGGGTTGTTGTCTAACTTCTTGGTTCTCCAAGAAACAAACGGTTCTTGCTATCTCAAGGACCAAATCCGAATACGTAAGCGCCGGAAAGGCATGTTAACAAGCACTATGGATGAAACAAGCTCTAATTGACTACGCCATCCATCTCGACGACATCCTTATTATGTGCGATAACAACGGTGCTATTGACTTGAGCAAAAATCTCATTCAACACTCTCGTACTAAACACATCGAAATTCGTCACCACTTCCTTCGCAATAATGTCCAAAAAGGAAACATTTCTATTGAGAAAGTTCCCTCTTAAGACAATATGGCCGACATCTTGACCAAACCTGTTGGGATTCTTGAATTGATGAGACAAAATAAATAAAAGAATGGAACAAAAGGACTTAAACGCAAAGCTGGAATTGTTCAAAAAGATGGAAGATTTTGAAGATTCTAGAAGATCTCCTTATAAAGATAAAAGATTTAAAAGATAAATATTAGGAAGGTTGTAGTTTCCTAATTGTATTATGATTCCTTTGTAAACCCTAATCATCTAGTATATAAAGGGGACATAAGATGTATTGTTATGTATGCACAGAATTAAGATGTAGTCGATTACTAAAGTGTGTGTGTCTAGGGCGTATGTTCATGAAAACGCCTAGACTAGAGTTGGTTAGAGTGTTTTAGTTGTTTATCACTGTAAGGATCTTAGAATTCCTGTTATTATTGAGTAAACGTTCTAGAGTTTATCATCTAGAATTGTGGTGATTATGTGAATCATATGAATGAAAAACCTTGTTCATAACATAGATGTTCTTATTGTTTATTCCGCTGTGCATCATGTATATTCAATGTTATTATTCCTAGATTATATGAGGTCTAAACAACCTCGAGCTATAAACGATTCTTCAGGTGGTATCAGAGCTTGGAACTCGTGATATCTAGGATCTACAAGGTTTTTATTGTTGAAGAAGAGCACATTTGAAGAAGTTTTTATGATCGAGTTTTAGAAGGGTTATTCACGTATTGATCGTACTGGTTGGTTTTTTTGTGGTGACAAAAAGGCAACAAAAGGTCTTCACTATTTAATTCCTTTTCATAGCTGATTAATTGATTCATGCTCATACCTCGTACCTATTAATTGAAGGCTTGTCGTCTTTTATAAGTGGTGAGATGAAGGTAATTATTTAATTCAATTGGTCGGTGTTCATGATTAGGGCATGGTGCTTTAAAATTTAAATCCAAACACAATTGGTTGATTCCTTAAAAACCTCGTACTGTTTTCCTTATCAATTGATCGGTACAATTAATTCTATTAAGATCATGGGTCGGTTGTTCATTAAATTGTGAGTTAGTGTCTTTTACCGGCAAAAGGAAAACAAAGTGATAAGTCACTTTTAGGGAATGCATGTGTGAGATAACTGGGTACAAGTTGAAGGGATAATATTGGTGCTTTAAGTAACAAAGATAAAGGTGTTTGAAGTTTAACGTCTACTGGTGATTTTTTTGATCTTATGTACTGCTTGTTGAAATTAAAGTTGCAAACTCTAAGCTTATACTGCTACCTAGTTTTGGTTAGTACTGCTCGACATGATTAGTACTGCTACGTTAAACAAGTTAGTACTGCTACGATAAACAAGTTAGTGCTGCTATGTTTTATTAGTACTGCTGCTTGTTTTCGAGGTTAATGCTGCTAGTTGCTTGATATGAGAAGCTGTTTGGATAGTTTGAGGCTATTGTTGGTGAAGTGTTAGCAGCATAGTTGACTCCTAAGGGTAAGGATGTGAATGTGTTTTATGCTATTAATTGAAGAATTAGGAGAAACTTGATTCGGGTCGTGGATTGTGTACTGCATATGTTTATATAGATTTTTATTCTGATAATTGGTGGCTACGCTAGGATAATGAAGGCACGTATTTGGATTTTATTGAAAAATTGATTACGAAGAGAAATTGTTTATCTATTATTTGAGATTGAAGTGAGGTTCACGAAGGCATTTACTTAGTTCATCATTGATATTTCTTGCTATCAATTGGTGACTTGCTTGTTTATATATAGTTTATGATTGAGACTTGGTTTATCTAGTTTTCATAGCTCAAGGGGTAGATAGACGAAGACCTAGTTAACTATCACTTAAAGGAGATACATTGTAGTACTCAGTGTCACACGAAGAAAGTCGATGTGGATAAATTCAAGAGATTACTTAGAGATTTGTTTCAGCAACACCAAATTCTCTATATCGTTCTTCAATCAACAATAGTGCAAGCTTAAGTAACGAGTTTGGGATATTTTACTTTGGTTTCAAGTTTGGTATATCAAGTTTTCTTCATTGGTAATCATTACATAGAGCCTACAGATTCAAGGAATGGTTAACATATGGGTTTCATGGGAAGCTTAATGTTAAAATGTTTAACCATTTACATGCTAGGATCAAGGTTGCATACTTTAGTTCCCAATTTGATGAGGACAAAATAGGAAGAAGATTTGATAATTTGCAACTTGTAGATCCTTGGTGGTATAGCATGGTACATAGGAAGTCTGATTTAAGAGGAAGTATTTGTTTCATTCAGGGAGATGTTTACATCTCAACTTCTCTACTTCGTCTAGGGAAGTTCATACACAACCTTGTTTGTTTTGTCATCATCAAATAGGGGAAGATTGTTGGGATTCTTGATTTGATGAGACAAAATAAATAAAAGAATGAAACAAAAGGACTTAAACGCAAAGCTGGAATTGTTCAAAAAGATGGAAGATTTTGTAGATTCTAGAAGATCTCCTTATAAAGATAAAAGATTTAAAAGATAAATATTAGGAAGGTTGTAGTTTCCTAATTGTATTATGATTCCTTTGTAAACTCTAATCCTCTAGTATATAAAGAGGACAAAGGATGTATTGTTATGTGTGCACAGAATTAAGATGTAGTCGATTACTAAAGTGTGTGTGTATGTCTAGGGTGTGTGTTCATGAAAACGCCTAGACTAGAGTTGGTTAGAGTGTTTTAGTTGTTTATCACTGCAAGGATCTTAGGATTCCTGTTATTGTTGAGTAACCGTTATAGATTTGATCATCTAGAATTGTGGTGATTATGTGAATCATATGAATGAAAAACCTTTTTCATGACATTGATGTTTTTATTGTTTATTCCGCTGTGCATCATGTATATTCAATGTTTTTATTCCTAGATAATATGAGGTCTAAACAACCTCGAGCTATAAACGATTCTACAAAACCTCTCAATTGAGAATCCTTCAACTATCTTCGTCTAGGTCTAGGAATGATGGAATATATTCCGTAAATCTTATGACTATCTAAATATTTCACTGGAAATATTAAAGTCATCCCTCGTATCCCTCTAATGACTACTTACGTATTTCCTCGGAAATATTAAAGTCATCACTTATCATCTGGTCTAGTTCCTCTCGTTAAAAGAATTTATTAGGTATAAATTCTCTCCTCGTGTCAAAAAGTCTCACTAAATCAGCGAGACTTATTCGTCAAAAATCAAAATGGTACAAAAATTCATCCCAGCAGATCACGGCACCACTAAAGTGGCACGGCACCGTTATGTTTAATGGTACTGTGGTACCGTGGATCTGATACAGTCCGTATTTCAGTCTTCTTTTCCCTCACGACTCACTTTTAAACTTTCCTAACTTCTGCAATTGCTGTCAAAACCGAACCTCACAACCCAAAATTCAATTGCACCCTTTCAAGATCAAAGTCGTGGCATTAATTTTCAAGATTATCAACTGCTACTACTTTTTCAACAAAATTGTAAGTCACTTTGACTCTAATTTTCTTTAATCTTGAGTCTAGGGTTTGTTCATACAAATTGAATTGGGGCTTTTCAATTTTGAGTAAGTCATTATGAAATTAGGACTAGGATTAGACATTGTATAACAATCATGATTCCCTCAACATAAGATTTGCATAAACCCGCCTATATCATACATTTTGCTCCAAATTTTGCTTTAGATTAAATAGTTTTGAGAGGAATCATGTCTAGGATACTTGAAATTGCATTAGGAGTCATTAACACTAAAACTTTTCAAACTTAAAACTCTTGGCGCCAAAACATTGAAGTCGCCAAACACCCTAATTCCATTGTTTTTGAAAAATTTCCCGAAACTAGGATCATGAAACATTTTTCGTGCATTTTTGATACAAACTAAAAACGTTTTCTCATGCATACATGATCTCACGAATATTGATCGAATTACATAACTAATATGTATTTATCGATATCTGTTTGAGCAAAAGTGAAGTTAGGAGAGTTTCGGTAGTCACACCATTTTTATTTTAGAGTCGAGATTAACGCACCTCCACATGGTTTGCATATAGGCAAACACTAGGCACATATATTCAAAACAATTATTCTCAATCTTAATTTTTCTCAAATTTTCCTATAGGTAACAAAAATGTCTCATGAGTATGATTTTGATCATGTTTTAACCGACGCCTATACTCCCGAAATCTCTCGTGAACCTACAACACCCGGGAGTCACATTCCTTTGACAAGTTGAACTCGTACGTAACTAGGATCGATCTTTGTCACTTTGGTTTTGGATCCGAAATTTCAAATTTGTCTTAACTCCCGAGCAATTTGCTCAAATTCTTCGAATCCCCAATCATGGGCAATGTGCCTACACTGAAGATTGGTTTCTTGAGTCTCTCTTCAACTATCGAGAAGAGAATAGTCCATATTGTTCCTACATACCCTCTCCAACTAAACTTACCAAACTCATCCGTACTCATAAGTACTTTCCTTACCAAGATCCAACGAAAATTTGTTTGGAAGAGGTTCGTTATGAACTAATCTCTCTGGCAATCATCCTGCGAGAAAATGTTCCAAGTCTGAAAGCAAATCGTGAGCAACTTCCGGCGTGTTGTTCTCATATGATTTACTGTCTTCATACTCAACAATCGTTCAATCTCGCCTACTTCTTCGCTAAGCGAATTGTACATCTCAAGGGAAACAAAAATAAATTGATACCCTATGGGATGTTCCTAACTCGTCTTTATCACCACTTCATGAACTTTCATCCATACCTTCGTGGTCCTTAATACTCACTCTTCAATCCCATCATGGAACCCCTTAATGAGTCGTATATCTCATCGATACTCATTTCCGAATCTTCCACCAACTATGCACCCTTTGATAATCCGAATCATGGGGAAGAGATGCAAGCTCAAGACGAGAGTGTGATGAAAACGGGAGCAAGTTCAAGTCAATAGAACTATTCTCATCTTCTTAGAATAGGATCTTCTATCTTATATTAGGATTTATCTATGGTAGATTAGATTGGGGCTTAATACTCCTAACTATCTTGCTTGCTTGACTTTTTTTCTATCACCTTGCATGATTTTAAATTATGTAATTCTTGGATGATAGCTTATTTTGTCATTTTTGATTACATGCTTATAGCTCATTTTAGATAGTTGCATGTTAATCATTAATTGCTAGGAGTAGCTAAATATGGGATATATTTGGCAAATTAATCTTTAGTGGTTTGAGGCACTAACATTTCCTACAAATAGTCCCCCTAGAAAACTCCCTTTAGCTGCCCAGAACTAGGCAGTACAGGAAAATTCATGACTTCCAGGTCACGGTACCGTTAAATAGGCCATGCTACCGTTAAATTTAATGGTACCGTGTGGTATTTAGTGGTACCGTGCCCTTGTTTGATGAATTTTCACTGTTTCCTCTAGATTCCTGCATCCCTAACCTCAAACCTGCAATATTTTGCAAACTCACATACACCCTAAGATTCCCTTACTACACCATATGACACTTCTACCAACTTTAATTCAAATCCCACAACTCTTGCCTATTTAAAGCCTCACAATTGCAAGCATCTCTTGCATCTCATCTTCAACCTCCCATTGCTCATTCACCATGTCTTCCACACAAGGATCAACAACCCATATCTCCAAGGAACCTAGGATCACCGTTAGACCACCATCCAAACCTCTCTTTGTTGATCTCACCAAAGATGATAAAGTCACAACACCACCTTCCCAAAGCACTCCTAACTCATCATCTCCACCAAATGCTCCTTCCAAAACATTATCTAGAACAACATCTTCATCATCTCCATCTTTGAACACCATGCCATCCTCCATGGATTACACACTCTCACTTATTACCCCATTGAATTATGCCATGCCAACACCATCACCAACATACTCACCACCACCTCCATCTCCAATCATGGGCCAACCTATCCAACCTCCTCCGGTTGATATACTTAGTGCAAATTACCTATGTTTTCTTCACAACCGCAACCTCATCTTCTCTATGAGAGATGAGATACACTTCATGTTCTCCTATGCTGAACATCTCTTGACACCCCCACCACCTCTAAAGCCCTAATCTAACGCAAAGGGGGTTTTCAGTTGTATAAGATGAGTGCTAAAATCTATTATCTCTCAGTGGAATTCTTAACACAGGTGTGTAAACACCTAATGATTACTAAGTTTATGTATTATTTATCCCTTTTACAGGCTTACATTAACTATGCAAACGGTGTTAATGGAGTAATTGCGCGAGCCTACGTTAACAAGGCGCGATAAACCTAATATGTAATCAAAGCACATGCATTAAGAAACCAAATAAAAATCAAATACTCTTTATAAAAGCAAGACTTCACTATTATTCAGTGAGGTTTTTCAGATGTCGTATCCCGACTGAATGTTAGGAAGAAAAAAAAAAAGTAGGACCGGTTGATGTTATTATAACAAGAAGAAGATAATGATCCTCAAAGGTAGGTAATCTTATTTTACATACATCGTCTGTACCTCTACCATGATACTCCGTACTGTTTTTGGTCCGGGTACCCGAGTTAAGGGTAGTAAACATGATACATTCACTGTGAGTATGGTTAGCAATATTTGATTACATTAACCTATCTGATATATGAACACCTTAATCCTAATGATCAAAATTAGAGGTCATAATAATTTTTAGATAAAAGCTCCAGCTAAATCAGTTAAATATCATATGTTCAAACAAAGTTAAGAATAAAATCATTGCAAAATAAATAATAATAATAATAACATTAATAAAACAAATAAATAAATAAAAAATAAAAAGTTAAGTGGTTAAATGATAAGTTGACTGAAAGTTAAATGATTAAACCATTATTTGCCTATTAACAAATTCATATTTTATGGTGAGGTGAATTTGTAAATGGGTAAATAATGGTTTGATCATTTAATTTTCAGTTAATTTATTATTTAACTAGTTATTTATTTATTTATTTAATTATTTATTTAATTATTTATTTATTTATTTATTTATTTATTTATTTATTTATTTATTTATCTATTTATTTATTTATTTTATTTTGCAATGTTTTTAGATTTAACTTTGTTTGACCATATGATTAACTTTTTTCTTTTTTTGGTAATGACCATATAATTATAATATTTAACTGATTTACCTTGTGTTTTAATTTCTAATTTATTAGGACCTCTAATTTTGATCATTAGGATTAAGGTGTTCGTAGGTCAGATGGGTTAAAGAAACAAAATATTGTAAACCATACCCACGATGAATGTATCATGTTTACTAACCTTAACCCGACGGGTGCCTGGACCAAAAATGACTAGTATTACGGTAGAGGCACTAACGAGGTAGGTAAAATAAGGTACCTACCCTTGAGGATCATTATCTATTGTTTTTATTATTAGGGTAAATTGCAAAAATGGTCTCTAAAGAAGCCCAAATGCGCAAGAAATACACCGAGACAAAAAGTGTTGCAAAAACGACATTAATGTTTCATTTTTTTGCAAAACAGCAACCGAGAGCTACTTTTTGCTAACGCCCGTTAGTTATCCCGTTAGTCAAGGGTATTATCGTCATTTCACTCATTTCCCGCCATTGACTAGCCACACGTTATTTCAAGGACCAAATTTGCAACGTCTTAGCTTATGTTTGCCACCAAAAACACATGGCAACCAAAGAGATTGCCTCGGGACTATTCAGTTCCGTATGTATCCCGCTTATTTAAACGAAGCAAACGAAAGACGCATATCACAACCCTGTCTTTTCCCAAAATATACATAATCCCAACGAACCAAACCACTAACGATGGCAAAAAATAATAAAGGGAAGGCTATCTACACTGGGTCCGATGAAGAGGAGTGGGCAAAAGTGTTAGACAACTATTTACTCTCTGATTTAGTTCTTGATGGATTTGACGATGAACCAATTAGTGAGTATGATTCGTATAGGAGGATACCTAAGGAGTTGAGAGAAAAGATTCTGATTTGGCTAAGGAAACATGAGTTCTACTATGAAGAGTTTTTGGGTGTTACGGATGAGAAGAAAGAGGCTGCGGATACTGAGTTACTGGAGGTTGATGCTTTGGAAAGTTGGATTTCAAATCTTGAAACTGTGTTTAAACATCTAAAGCAAAGGAAGGAAAGGAAGGAAAAGAAGGAAAGGAAGGAAAGGAAGGAAAAGAAGGAAAGGAAGGAAAGGGATGATGCGGAAAGTAGTGGTTCTAACTTCTATGTAACTGTGTGTTTAGATGATATGCAAGTTTGTAATGGTCGTGAACTTGTATTATCATCAATAAAAATGTTGGTTGTTTATGTTATTGATCTATTTTGGTTGTAAATTTCTAAAGTGATGAATTTAGATAGTCAACAAATGCGCAAACTATTAGAAATGGGGTACTTGGCATGAGTGTATACATAACTCCCATTTAACATGTGCAATTTGACTTTGGAAAGTCAAAATGCAATTTGTAAATGTGGCATGAGTGTATATATAATTCTCATTTAACATGTGCAGTTTGACTTTGGAAAGCCAAAATGCTATTGGTAAATGGGAGTTCTGAGTTTTGACTACATTAGATATTGGGGATGTTTGGCATGAGTGTATCCATTAGCATTTGCACGATTTCTAGCCAAATACACACATTAGATACACTACATGATTGTTGACTTTAGAATGTCAATGTTTGTGTCAGTTTGGATTTTCATCCCAACTTCTCAATACATAACATGATTAAACAAAGATAGACACATAACATTGTTCTAAAGACATTAACGACAAACAAAGAGTTGAAACATATAATCCAAAATACATGAAAGTTAACAGAATTTCTACTGTTCAAAGATCACTACTTAACAACTAAACAACTTTGACTTGCAAGCTCATCAACTGGCTTCTTCCTTTTCTTTGGTGGCCTGTCAACTTGAGGTTTGTGAATGGGTGGTATTATTACTGATGTAGACTCAATTCTTGGCTAGAAGTCGCTACCACAACATGGGTTGTTCTTGAATGAGTATATACGTGCCCATGTTTCTAGTCTGTATGCAGCATAAACCCACTCTTCAGGTATACCAAACCATGTTTCATTGTCGATCATGTGGTTTATTGCAGCCACATCATGTTTACATGGTATTCCAGTCAGCTCCCACTTCCTATAACAACACTCCTTTGTATCCATGTTAACAAGACACTGATCCTCGTAAGGCACAGTTACTTGATATAAAGAACCTTCAATCCATTGAACAACGCAATCAGTAGCTTCTTTTTTTATAGCATCAAACATGGCTTTCACAGTAGGAGTAAGTTGTCCAACATTCTTTTCTATTAGTTGCTGAACTACTACAATCCTCTTCATCAATTACTCTCTGATATATTCAAGACAAGTAATGATGGGTTAATCTCCGACATCATATAGCTGCCTATTGAACACCTCACATATGTTGTTTAAGAGTAAACCACATTGGGCTCTGCTTGTTAAACAAATCACACACTATATAAGTATATGATCAATTATCAGTATGCTTTTGTCCAGTGCAAGTTAATGAATTACCTGAAAAATGTGATATGATCCATTGTTCAGCTGGAATCTTGATCAACCAATCATAAGCATCAGAATTGTAATACTTGAGATGACCCATCTCTTTGTTGAATTCAACAACAGCAGTGGCTCTAGCTGCCTTCCAAAGCATGTCCTTGTAAACACCTCCTTTAAAATGTGACTTCATATCCTCATGAATATGCTTAACACAGAACCTGTGTTCAGCACTTGGAACACACTAGCAATGGCTTGTATCAGTCTCTGTGAATGGTTAAGGTTATGGATGGTGTTAAAACTGTACATGTTCTCATTTTGCATAAAACACATGATTAATTATAGAATAGAAATGTGTACCTTCTCCTTATCATAAATGAAAGTGAACTTGCTGTTGGTTTCTATACCAAGATCCTCTCCAAGTAGTTTCAAAAACCAACACCAAGTTGCCTTATTTTGTGCATCAATTGCAGCATATGCTACTGGATAAATCCCCATCAATCCCAACTGCTGTTAGTAATTGACTTGGAAAAGGACCTAACTTGAAGCATCCATCTAATCATAAGAATTCTCTGCCACAAGCTTTGAAACCTTGTTTCAGAGCTCCCAAACACACATACACCCTTCTAAAAGTTCTTGTTAAAGACTCTGGATTTGGTTCTAGCTGTACATCAATCCTAGCAGTTGTGCCTGAATTTTGATTAACCAACTCTTGGGCATACTCTCTAAGCAGTGCATAATGCTCCATAAAAACAGTTATAGTTGTGTTTGCATTAAAGAAAAGTATAAAGAAGTGATGGTCATTCTTATATTTAAAACTTTGTAATGTGTCGTAGTAATAGTAATAGAATAGTCAATGGGCTTATGGGTTGGACTAATCTAATAGGTTAGTATTATATGTTAAGTCATTTATGTAAAGTCCAATCCAATCCAAGCCCATCCATGCCCATTAGGGCATCCCTTGTTTGTACTATAAATACACCTCAAATTACTCATTTGAGGTGTGTGCTTGAGTGTGTAAGTGTGTGTTTTCTTAATGATATTCTCTCTTCATCTCTCTACTTTCTCTCTCTAGAATAACGCCTCATATATACACTTGTACTACCATCTTTGCTAAATATTGTGTGATAAAGTTATTAGATCTAAGGTCCTACGAGTGGTATCAATCGCCAAACAATGATTTAGGAGTTCTTGTGTTTTGGTTCGAAATATTTTATATATTTCTACTCGACTTTAAAAAAAAAAAAAAAAAAAAAAAAGTTGCTTCCTTTTCTTATTTTTCTTGGGTTTTAGCACTCTTTTAATTACAAATAGGTGTTACAATCCTTGTTAAACAAGAAAGTTTAAATCGTTTTGAAAAATTTGAGTTTTGAAAATCGTACTTTTGTGTTCTTGCAAAATTTTGAGCTAGCTTATTCAAGCTTAAAAGTGTTAAAGTTTGCAACTTTCTTTAAGTTTTAGTGTTTTTAAGGTGTGTGCTTGAGTGTGTAAGTGTGTGTTTTTCTTAATGATATTCTCTCTTCATCTCTCTACTTTCTCTCTCTAGAATAACGCTTCATATATACTCTTGTACGACCATCTTTGCTGAATATTGTGTGATAAAGTTACTAGACCTAAGGTCCTACAAGTTGAATGATGTTTACAGTCTTTAATGCATAGCATATTATACTTACTTACGGGAACATCTTCAAGTATATGCTCATCATCATAATCAAACACTTCATCATTATTTGGATTATAATCCAAATTCTCTGAACCACTCTCGCCACTCTCTTCTTCTGTTTCAGTATCCACCTCTACTTCTTTCACATTTCCCATATGACCACCTACAATTATAAATCCATAACATTAAGAACAAATGTACCTTCTTTAAAAACCAAGAACAATATTGAAGTAAACAGGAAAATGCACTGTGTTCTTACCGTATTGTGCAAAGGCAAGGACGATCGATGTAATATAACCGGAACTATACGTCAATGAGGATTGTATCTGAATAGGTGGTCGGGTTAGTAAGGTAACGAGTTAGGGCGGCGGAGCCAATGAGGATTGTATCTGAAGATGAAGGGGTATATTAGTCATTTCATATGTATTTACCCTTGACTAACGGGATAACTAATGGACGTTAGCAAAAATTAGCTCCCGGTGGCTGTTTTGCAAAAAAATGAAACATTAATGTCGTTTTTGCAACACTTTTTGTATCGGTTTATTTCTTGCGTATTTGGGCTACTTTAGGGACTATTTTTGCAATTTACCCATATTATTATAACCGGTCTTACTTATTATCAGTGTTGCAAAAAAAGGTCTACAAGGCAGATTAATCGCCGATTAGGTGCTACAAGGCCACCGACCTTGCCGATTTATGTAACTAGGTCAAACAAATAGGTCAACGGCGATCTACGGCGGTCAATGGTGGTCAAACTTTCCGGAAACCTATAAATCTTGCCGGAAGTACCCAAAACTCACTGTAAACTTATTTTGATCACTTATAGTAACTGTTTAAGTCTATTACAAGTTGTTTTTTAGAAAATACCTTGCCGAAAATGCCTAAAACTCACCGAAAATACACAAAACTTGTCAGAAATAACTAAAATTTGTCAGTAATGCCAATCCGATTAATCCAGCCTAGACCGATTACAAGCTATAAGGTGATCGACCGCCCGATTACTGATTCGCGATTTTTGCAACCTTGCTTATTATACAACAATTCCATAGTTCTTTGTGAACAAGCTTAAAGTTATTGATGAACAAGCTAATAGAGTTTATGGTCAACTATTGTTCTATTCATCAAACATATGATATAATAACGTTTTGTTTGTGATTCTTAAGTTTCACTATATTATTATCAAAAAATAACAAGTTGTTCATCGTAATCAATGTTTATCATATTAAACTTTCTTTAAATAAAAACATTCGAGGTGGCAATTTGTGCTCAAAATAAAAAAAATAGGTTAATTTTGGCTACTTTGTAAAAGATTTGGGCACATTTAGCCCCCTCATTTTTTTGAAATGGGCACATTTAGCCAATTGAAAAGTTAAATGGGCACAACGAGTAGATATTTTCTTTCAATTAGAGAACATTATAATCTTTTTTGAAGAAAAACTTATATATATAATATATTTAATTTTTTAAATATAAATGGGGTATTACGTTTAACGAATTTATTTCGTCATTTTCGGTCTTCTATAAAGCGATTTGTATAACATGTGCCCGGGCTGTGCCCATTCTAGCCCGTGCCCGCTCGGCCCGCCCGTTTTGCCACCTCTAAAAAACATATGATAACAATTTCGACTCTAGTGATGAACAGATTATTATTTCTAATGAACAAGTTCACAAGATTGATGAATAAGGTCACGGTTACTAATGAACTGATATTTTGTTAATCAAACATAAGATACATCACATACGATTTGTTCATTATTCTTAATTTTCAGTATCCGGCTTCTTACAAAAACATAAACAGTTGTTTATATCAGACATTGTTTCATGAAAATAACAAATTGTTTATCAAATGCAAAGTTTCTTCAAAATCATTAATTTGAAAACATCATATTAGAATTTAAAGTTTATAAATCATTGATGGAAAATTTATATACTTAAAATCTAAATTAAATGAATTTTCATTTTGGAATATCAGATGTCAAAAACGAATGATAAAAATAATAATAAATAAATGAGTATGGAAAAAGAAAGCGATCGAAAAAGCAAAATGAGGTGAGACATAGATATGTTCAGGTTCTATTTTAAATCACTTTTCGTAGAATCTCAAAATATTAAATTTTACAATGTTTTCTAACTTTAAAGGGGCGCTTGTTTCAAATAGAGGAATAGGAATGGGAAAGGTAAAGGGAAAGCTAATTAATGTAATGAGTATTACATGGGTAATAAATTCCAAAACCCTCAATTTGTAGGGTAACGAGGTTGGGTACCCGCGCGTTGCGGCGGGGTGTTTGTATATGTAAGTTAGGTTTAAAAAAGGGGATAAAAAATGAGTATGTTGCGTTAGAGCGTTATAATGTGTTACAAAATTTATGTATGTTTAATAATGAATAAGTAACATAAACAGGATATGATCTAAAGGTTACATAACAGTAACAGAATATGTCGCAAAGTATAAACCATTTGTATACCATTGCTGTTTTTTAGGGAATAAATAAAAGAAGTATCATATAGTTTGTATTAAAAAGAAATTATAGTTATATATTAAAAGTTGAAGGGTATGAAGTGGGTAATTTGTATTGTCATCTCCTTTATCTCAAACGGAGTCAACATTAGGGTTTTGTGGTAAATCGATCGGTTACAATTCAGCCAAAATCAGTGATTTGATTTTGTTAATGTTGAAGGCGTATTTGTATTGGAAGTCAGACACCGTGGTCCTTGAATTATGGCAGCTCGATTTCCCGTGTGCAGCCTACTTTCTAAGAAGGCTGGAGGGTCTAAGTGTTTACATGATATCTTGGGGGAGCTTCTTAAGCAAGAGTGGGAAGACAATACTTATGCAGTCAAGTATTACAAAGACATGATGTAGCAATCTGTAAAATTCCCCAGTAATTTGTACACGCTAATCAAGTATTAAATTCTAATACATTTCAGTTAACAATTTTTACGGTCAAAATTTAAAATTTTGTTAACACATTACAAACACATTGGAACGAGCTCACATACGGACCACAAATAATCCAACACACTCAATATAAACCAAATGGATCAAACATACTATTCCTAGCCCAAGTTTTTGTCCTGGTACTATTTAAAAGCCCAACCCATCAATTTTAAGTTTTATACTTGTTATATTCCACCTGATTGAACACCCTTAACTTGGCTTCGATTTCTTTCGATTTCAACACACAAGTTACACAACATTTTACTTATCTCGAATCCTCAACCACCAAATAATCAGTATGTCGAATTTCACTTTCTATTTCGAAGGTTTGATCCATAAACGAAGCGCAAAGTAAATGCTACTCTCGACATGAACAAATTCACTCGATATTTATTCTTTTTAATCCAACTCGATCAAAACTAATTTTCACCTAGACTTTTGAGTTTCCCTAGTCGAAAATGAAGTCACATACATATTTCTCACCTTTTCCACAATGTGGAACGTTAAAATAATCGTTTGGACCTTTTGATATATCGTACGAAGTATATAACCACATATACATGTCCTACTCGACATAACCCAAAACAATACACCAAAACCCCCTCCTAAGCTACTAGGTACTCGAGTTTATTCCCCGTATCCTGCTAATCCATCAAATCACCCAACTTGGGTGAGTATAATACTATATTTCGGTCCATATACATGTATAAATACATGCATAATAACTCCCTTTCACACACAAACATCTATCTCATTTTCACTAAGTATTTTCCCCTTGCCGAGAGTTCCCAAGATGCCAGAAGCATTCTCCCTTTGTTCGAGTTCATATACAACCGTCCTAAGCACCATTCGGATATTTGGTGATCATTTATACGAGCTACACCCATATCTCTCGAGTTTCAATCCCCTTTTACGTATAAAACACCGCCTTAAAGGTGTTGTAAGTCTTCTAAACTCAAGTTCCTACTCGTTATATCAATTTTTATTGCACCATGCATCGTTCAAAATTCCATTCGATCGTATTTCATTTCATGCATTATTTACGAGTTCTTTTATTTATTTTTACGTTTATACGCAATGACCTCCTTCATGGATGGCTAGTAACTCGTGTTTTACATTTATTTGACACTTACTTAGTCGTTTTATTGCTTATCGAACTTCATTTTATTCATACATCGAATCGCATGCTTCATATCTCATATATATGTCATTTTCATATTATTATAACCATGTTTATACTCGATAAGAAATGGACTAATAAAATCGAATTCGTATACACGATACAAGTTCATTTATTAAAATCATATTGCTCATCTCGATTCTCTATAAGCTCATTTAATAAGTTGTTGTTAAAAGTTTTCATTACTAAGCTCATATAAGTCCTTTAAAAGCTTCAAACCTATTGCTAATAAGAAACAGCAAAAAACCTTTATATTATACCGATTGGGCTAGTTAGCCCAATAAGCAGTTAATAAGGAGTAGCGATAAGCTGATGATATAAGCTCTTTTTTTATTATTTTTAGGCTCATTAAACAAGCCAAAAACCAGGCCCATTACCCCTTAAAACGCCTCGGATCATAACATCTTATTGGGCTTTTGTTTATAATCGCTAAAGCCCAATAAGCTTAAAAATAAGCATTTTGGCTAATAAGCAATTGATATTTCCTCAAATAAGCTTTATAAAGTTCTAAAAACTCTCGGAAATCATTTCCCACTCTTTTTGTAAATTTTGGACTTGTTTTGCAAAGAATATTCCATTTCGGTTTAAAAGTGTAAAATTTATCTAATTAGGTTCTAAAACTGTTAATCCAGTAAATTAAGGGTGGGGATTGTTAAAACAGTAAACAGGAAGCTTAATATGTCACTATGGAAACTTTTTGACCGAAAATGTAATAAATATTTAACCAAGGACTAACGGTGCAAAACTAACCCCGTTAGGGTAGAAAGTGTAAAAGTTTTATAAGTACAAAGACCAAAATGAAACTTTAACACATACATATTTCATTTCATATTTTACATTTCTCATTTCACTCACGTGCATTTTTACGATTCGTACCATATTTAAACACATTACGTTTATATTTATATATAACGAATTTTAACGATTAACTTAACGTTTCGTTTAAACCACTTTCGAGGAAACGATATTTAAGGAATCAATGACATAAAAGCAAAATAATATTATATATAATATTATTTCTGAACTTTAAGCATTTTAAGCATATCACTCACTCATATCACACACCAAATCGTTATCCGTTACTCGTTTTCACAAACACTATTCATATTAAGTCAAAACTATCAAATTCTCATACTTCACTATTATCCAGGTCATGTGTTGGAGCCGTTTCCGTAATTTCACTTGATTTCACATTTCCACCTTGCCAGTTACACACAAGGTGAGTCATAACCCCACTTTTACTTATTTAACGAAGTTTACACTCTGTGGGGGAGATAAATGGTACAAACTAGAACACAAGTATTTTCAAGTATTTTTGTATGCTTCACCTGATTTGATATTGACTAAGTTACTCTATTGCCAAAAGCCCCTCACATCATGAACCATTAATCACTTGCGAGTGAACACGAATATAGTGAATAGATCTATTGGAGGCTGTCTGCCTATTCCACATAGCCTTAGTTGCTAGTCAGATTAGTCGCAATGCACTATATTTGAAGGAAATAGGCAATGGCAAAACACCTATTACACGAGGGCCCCACACCGGTTACTACACTGTTAACGTTTGTGTGTCATGAGACTTAGGGCAATATGCACAACTAAAATATCACCATTTTAAACATGATTGTAATACACAGGCAATCACAACTTGTGTTCCCAAACTCATTATTATTACAAACTCTATGATTTCACTCAACAATTTTGTTGACTTTTAGCATGTTTATCTCAGGTAATTAGCGGAGCAGACAAGGCACGGAGCGGGCAATAAACTAAGGGTTTTTAATGTGGTGTAAAATAAATTATGTCATTCACTTTCAAACTACTACACCCTTTTATGGGATGTTTCAACTCTGATATTTTCACTTTTTGTACAACAACTTTTATTTGAATGACAAATACTTTTAAAACACCTCTATTGAGCCGTTTTCTATTATTATGACAAAGATCCTCCCCGTAATACCCCGATTAGTCTTTCGCTGTTAACTTATAATTTAGGGGGTGTTACAGATTGGCATCAAAGCCATACTTATAGAGAACCAAATGTTTTCAAACATTGGACTATAACAACACTTTCAAAATGAATGACTCTTACACCATACCACTTTACACCCTCCGTTCCTGCATAATACCGTGCTCAATGTATTACCTTTTAAGATTATTTTACACTAATCTTCACACATTTGATTATTTCATATGGATTTCACGCACTTGATTATATTGATTTCGTACAATTACTTTTTACGGGTTATTACACTACCATGTCTACAGTCTCACACCTGAGCACCTCATCATCGGATATGGAATCCGAGGACACCCTATCATCTATGACCTCACCATTAGTTCCCAGCATTTCGGCCGCTGCAGTGTCAAGTATCTCTTCAGACAAAACGGAGCCCTTTGAGGAGGGTGGAGTCGTAGCCACACCACCTATGTCACCTATTATAGTAGGTAACCCAGACTCCCCATTATCAGAAGACCCGTATGTTTTAGCTAGACGGGCACATATCTCACCACCACACCCGGAGAACCGACAAGTTTCTCCCACCTACACCCCACTTACTGACAACCAGTACATGCAGACTTGGCAATGGTTGCCTTCAGAAGAGTCAGATACACCTTTACCTACTCGACCACCCCCACCTGCCCCGGTAGCTCGGCGCAGTCGAGTCAGGATTTTAGAACCATATGAGCCCGAACCATTCATGACACCATTTCGGAGCCACCCCAACGGTTGCATTAGGATGCATACACCTCGCGAGAGGGTACGACTACCTATTATGACATTTATACCACCAATTCCACCTTACTCCCCTACTTCACCCCTAGATATGATCGGTATGAAACCCCCATTATCACCCGAGTACCAGTATGCATTACCATAACTACGATTATCACCACCTTCACCGTCGGTTAGACCCGACCACCTATTCAACCAACTCACCAAGACTTACCCATATGCACCCCACCAGCGGGAGCCGACTCCAGAAGAGGATCTACCCTCTTTGAGCCGGGCTCGTACAGCAGGTCCCATTCATTCATCCTCACCATCATTACCATTTCCACCCGGTTTCACTCCTTCAGCCCGAGTCTTCGAGACTGGAGAGAGCTCACGGGCAGCAGTAGCCCGCACCCCTACTCCATCCTCCATCATGACGTGTCTGGAGCGTCATGAGGAGCAGATCGATACTCTCCTGAGTATAGCGGACAGAGCACCGTTGGACCGCCCCGAGACGGTCACCGGCACCCTACATAGCATCGTATCCGGTAGGATAGATCTTCAGGACAGTCTGACTAGGATACTGTTAGAGATGTCCGAGACACGCACCCACATAAATGTCTCACTATGGGAGGGACATAGACATATTGTAGAAGCTTTAGAAGCATGCCTCAGAGCCGATACCTTAGAGAAGCTTGTGGAAGACATGCAGGTCCAACATCAGACTGACATACAGAGGCTTCTAGATCAGATTGCACAGCTCATAGGGCCCATGGACGAGACTTCCAGCTATTAGGCATAGTTTACATCTGTATAGTTTTGAGGCATCTTAGCCTGCCGCATGTGGCATTAATAAAGGACCTTGTAATCATTCTGTTATGTAACAAAATTGATTCAAGTTATTAATATATGTTGTTGGTTATGATTTACTATATATTGATGTTGATTTATGCCACTGTGGTTGTTCATGTGTATTGTGATTGTATTCAGACATGTCGTGATGTTACTTGTCATTGTTATGGTTCTTCGAATGATACAAATGGAATGTAATTACAAACTCATACTAAAGAAATTTCAAAAGAAACTTGATGAATGAAAGAGAAAGTTGCTGAACTTCAGCTTTCGTAGATGATGAATCACTTTGTTCCTTAGCAATCCTATACAAAGAATTGATCATTTACTTACGATAGTACCCAAACATATCGTGATTTTTATGATTCTCAATTGGTTATAATTTCACATTGTGACAACATTGTTAGAAATCGTATACAATCACCCTATTACTCAATGTATTCTAACATTAGCATTATGTGAATTCTAAATCTATGTTTCCTTGTGGTATTAACAGAAAAATGCCTCGTACAAGAAAAGAAACAACCACTCCCGCAACAGCTATGACTCCTGCAGCTATCCAGAAACTGGTAGCTGATAGTGTTGCAGCAACTCTAGAAACTCAAGTGGCTACCATAGCCCGCTCGAGTAACAACAACCGATCCACCGCTGAAAGCGAGGCATTTGCGTCTCGCAGGTGCACATACAAAGATTTCATAGGTTGCCAGCCAACTTATTTCAAAGGTTCCGAAGGAGTCACCGAATTAGCTCAGTGGTTTGAGCGTACCGAAACGGTATTCATGCGGTGCAACTGTCCAGATAATAACAATATTACTTTTGCTACGGGAACACTTTTGGAAGATGCCGCATCATGGTGGAACTCTACCGCCCAAACCATGGGTATGGAAGAAGCATATCGGATGTCCTGGATCGAACTGAAAACTAAACAGCTAAAGAAATATTGCCCTCGAACAGAAATCAGGAAACTGGAGGAAGAATTCTACCAGTTAATTGTAAAGGGGAATGATTTAAGAACCTACAACCTAAGTTTCTAGGAACTGTCGGTACTATGTCCTACTATGGTGCCAGATAATGAAAGGGCACTGGAAAAGTATGTCGAGGGCTTGCCTCGAAGCATCGAGGGGAATGTCACCTCGTCAAAATCGACAACTCTTGAGGAAGTTATCACAATAGCTCAACGGTTATTGGAAAGGGAAATCAAACGGAGTTCTACCTCCGCAAACAATGATCACAAACGAAGTTTCGATAACCGTGGAACCACCACCCACAACAACAACAACAACCACAATAACAACAGAAACCCCAACAACAACAACAACAACAACAACAACAACAACAATTACCACAACAACAACAACAACAGGAACCCCAATAATAACAACAACCGTAACCACAACTACCAACAGAACCACAACAACCACCACCACCAACAGAATCACAGACAAGAAGCTGCTAGAGCTTATGTTGCGGCACCCATAGGAGAAAAAGCTTATATCGGAACCCAACCCCAGTGAAACCAATGTATACTACATCACACTGGACCTTGTCATGTAGTTTGCAGCAATTGCCGAAAAGTGGGTCACAAAACCACTGACTGCCGAGCCACGGGTGCAAATATACAGCCCATAGCAGTAGTGTGCCACGGTTGTGGTGAAAAAGGGAATTACAGGAACAACTACCCAAAACAAAATCCGAACAACGTTGCTCGTGGGAGAGCATATGTGCTTGGTGACGGGAACGCACCACAGGAACCCGACGTCGTCACTGGTACTTTCTTACTGAACCAACACAATGCTAAAATATCATTTAATTCTGGAGCTGATAAGAGCTTTGTGTCTACTTCATTTGCTTCACTGCTTAATATTACCCCCGTAGAACTAGACACTACATATGAAATCGAAATAGCTAACGGAAACCTCGTAAGCACCAACACAATGATCAAAGGTTGCACCATAACTCTTCTAAACAATCCTTTCCCTATTGATCTCATGCCTATCCAACTCAGTAGCTTTGATGTCGTTATCTGCATGGATTGGTTATCCAAGCACCACGCCAGAATCATCTGTGACGAGAAGGTCGTCCAAATTCCACTTAATGGCGAAACTCTTATCGTTCGTGGTGATCACAGCAAAACCCGACTCAACATCATCTCATATATCAAGACAATGAAGTACCTGAACAAAGGATGTCACGTGTTTCTGATTCAAGTGACGGAGAATGAAACGAAGAAAAAACAACTCGAAGAAGTGCCTGTTGTCAAGGACTTTTCTGAAGTATTTCCAGAAGATTTGCCCGGTATTCCACCAGTTCGGCAAGTAGAATTTCAAATTGATTTAGTGCCTGGAGCACCACCAGTTGCTAAAGCACCTTATCGGTTAGCACCTTCCGAAATGAAAGAACTGTCTGAGCAATTGAAAGAGCTGTCAGATAAAGGTTTTATCTGACCAAGTTCATCACCTTGCGGAGCACCGGTCTTATTTGTCAAAAAAAAAAAGATGGAACTTTCCGAATGTGTATTGATTACAGGGAACTGAACAAACTCACAGTATATTGTGATGCATCACATCACGGTTTAGGTGCAGTGTTAATGCAAAGAAGCAAAGTGATAGCTTATGCTTCTAGACAGCTCAAGAAGAACGAAGAAAACTACACCACTCGTGATCTGAAATTAGGAGCAGTGGTCTTTGCTCTTAAGATTTGGAGACATTACTTGTACGGTACCAAGTGCACGGTTGATTTGATACAATTTATAATCCCAAAAGGAAACACAAGTGGAAATATGTGTAACCCCGGTTCGTTGTCCCGACGAAGGTGGGAATGGAATTTGTGGTATCGGGATCGTGAATCGTGTAGTGAATAGTGAAAGAGTAGGGTTTTGGTTTTTAAGCTAGAAATATGAAGTATCAATTAAAAACAATTTATAAGGCAAGGGAAATAATTAATTAAAGCCTACTTAACTAAAAACGCAAGGGAAACTTAAAAACGCGTAAAACCCGGGCTAATCCCGAGCTTTAAAAGGAAAATAGAAAAATATTAATCCTAAGAATGCCAAATTAATTTTCCTAAATCCTAATTAATAAAAGAAAATTAAAAAAAAAAAAAAAAAAAAAAAAAAAATTATATTATTTTTATTTTTATTTTAATTTTTATGAATTAAAAACTAAATAAAAGAAATTAAATCAAGAAAATAGCAAAACTATTTGGAAAATTATGAAAATTTTCTGGTAAATACTTTAAACTATTTAGAATATAAGAAAATTAAAAACTTTGAAAAAGCTAATATGAATAAGCTGAAGATAAGCAAAACAGCTTTAATAAGCAAATAATGGAAAAGTAGGTTAAATAAAAATTGATGTAAGATTCTAATGAAGGAAGTCCCTAGGGCAGTTGGATGAGGTGTGTGTGTGGTGAGCTGGGTGGCCAGGGTTCGAATCCCAGCAGTGCACTTTTTGAAAACAATATATATATATATATATATATATATATATATATATATATATATATATATATATATATATATATATATATATATATATATATATATATATTCTTTTTGGAACTGGATCAATGCTTAATTTTAAGCACTTTTTCTACTCTGAACTACCAACTTAATCAGATAACAATTGGTTTCAAACAATTTATATCCCAAAGGAGAATTGCAAAGGAAATTTGCAAAACCCAAGGTTCGTTGTCCCGATGAAGAGTGAATGGAATTGTGATTTCGGGATTGTGATTTGTGTCGTAAATGTGAGATAAAAGAGTGATATTTGGGATTTTTACACTACGAATGTGAAATAATAAGTAAAAACAAGTACTTAAGCTAGGGGAACAAGTAATCTAAGCACACGATTCTAAAACGCAAATTAAACTTTAAAACGTACGTTACGATTTGTAAAAACGTTTTTAAAAGTGAAATCCTAAATTATAAGCCCTAAAATTATGGAAATAATTTTCCTAGATTCTAAATATTAAAAGAAAATTTTAGAAAAGAGAAATATATTCTTTTAATTTTTATTTTATTTTTTATGAATTCAAAACTAAAAAAAAACTGATTAAATGATTTAAAAATAGCAAATGAATTTGGAAAAATATGAACTTTGCAGAAAAATCTAAAATTATATGAAGAAGTTGAGAAAAATGAAATTAGAACTCTGCTCAACCCTAATAAGCAGTTTGGGCAAATAAGCAGTTTCTAAAAAGCTCAAAAATAAGCTAAACTGCACCAAAGATTATCAAATGCTCAAATACAGTTAAACTCACTAATTAAGGTTTGAAACAACTTATAGAAACCAAAGAAGCTCACAAAATATGCCAATAAGCACTTTGTGCAGTTGACAAAATTTGTGTAGAAACAAATGATAAAACAGCCAACTATAAGCCACTCTATAAGCTAGATAAAGGCTAATTGGGGGAAACCAAAAGTAGATTCTGAAAGCTGATACTACAAGCTACTTGTAAACTTAAAATGCCCAATTCCTACAATCAATTGCTACTTCAAATGTGCCCAAGAACAGATGCACATGGAAACTAAAATTGTTGCAGTCCTGAGCAGTCCAAATGGGGCTATGTTGCAGACTGAAATAAGCTAATATAATAAGCTACAAAGTGAAAATCAAGCTCAGAACCTAAAAGCTGATACTACAACCTACTCAGAAACCAATTTTCAGGCAATAAGCACAAGAGGATAAGCAGATTTGAAGCAAGAAAATAGCTGAGATCAGCAGACTTTATGTAGGTCTGCACCATAATTTCTAATGCAGCAGTTTTAGTTTTCAACCTCTAAAACTCTCAAAACTCAAATAAAACTAAACCAACTCTTGAATTCTTACTTTGGCCACTAAATGGAACTCAAAAATGACAAAAGAGCTTGTCTAAATAAGCTCAACTTATACTGAGCTTAATAGAGCAGTTATGGTACTAGACATCTACTTAAACAACCTCAATTAAGCTTGATCAAAACTTATCAATTTGCAAATGAACAGTACCATCAGCTTAATACCAAAAACAGTCCTATACCAAACACCCCTTAAATTCTGAATATGACTAAATACCCCCACAACTGGCTGAATTAAGCTATAATATCAATTATACTATGATTACCAAAGTTACTTATAATCTAAAAAGAAAAAAATCAATAACAAATAAGCACTAATTTAAGCTGAACTAAAATCATGCAGAAAAATAAGCTAGAAATGAGATTTTTGAGACTCACTTAGGACCTCAGCTGAAAAGAGGTTCCACTAGGGCAGCTACAAGCTCCTAGCTTATCAGAGATAAGCTAGGTAAAGATCCATAAGCTCTTCCATTGTAAGCTTATCATCCATAGCTTATTTGACTATTAGTTTGACTATTTTAGACTTTTTTGTAATAATGAGACTGAAACAGATTTAAGCCTAATCAAAGACCCACAATAAGCTAAACAGCTTATATGAGATTAAACTAAAGAGAAAAACAGCTTATTGAAGCTGAGATTAAGCATTTGAGACTTATTTTTGGATTTTTGAGGAACTTTCTGATTTAAACAACAACAATGAAAGGAAATTATCAAAAGCTTATAATAAAGTAAGAGTAGCTTATGAAATAGTAAAACAGCTTATGCTAACAACTTTAAATGGAAATAAGAGTAAATAAGTAATTAGGATTAAAACTTAAACTAAAATTTCATTACTTAAAAGCGTGATTACACTATTTGAAAATTGAAAATACAATTCAGAAACTAAACTAACAGCATAACTTTACTCTAAAAACTACATATCATCTGAGGAGGGGTAAGGCTTTATTTATAGCCGATTGGGGAGGCTTCTAGGCTGTCCACGTCACCAATCCGTGCCTATTTGTGCTTCTTTGAATTATTTCCAGCCCTTTGATCATTCCTTGGACGCCAATTTTGCAACCTTAGCCCATGGATTAAAGTTACATGCATCATCAACCAATCATAGGCCTTCATCTTCACTTGGATTGCTGACATGTCAGGAACCTCCTAGAAATGCGAGAGAATGTACGGATTAGCCCTTAATCGCGGTGAATTTTGGGATTGTTATTTCTAGGGTTCATAAGGGAGCAGTAAAAATCTGGGGAATTAGGGCGAGGGTTAATGTAATGTTTGAATAGGGAGTTAATGAATTTGACCGGGTTGGGTTTATTGTCGAGTTAAGGGTTTTTGGTTCGGGTTTTATAATTAAAGGGTGGGCTGTTGGGTTTATATAAATGGGATTGTGGGTTTATTACTTGGGTTGAGTTTAGAATACAGATTTGGTTAGTTTGTTTAATTTTGGATTTAGCAATAAAGTACAAGGACCAATTGTGTAATTTCTGAAACTCAAGGGACTAGTTCTGTCACTTCTCCAAAATAAATCCAATGCTTTTCTTGTAAATTTTTAATTCTTCAAGAATCTTGGATGACATTTTGAGCATAAACTTTGATCTTTTGTTTCCCCGTCATCGGCTTTTGACCTTTTCCAAATCTCGTTCTCGTTTTCTCGAATTTTGCTTGATTTTGTCCCTATTTCATGATATCCGTACCTGCATAGAAACAAACACAAAAACACAATATCTTTGGCATTTATGGTTAGTTTTTGGTCGTTTTGGTCTGATTTTGGTAAATAAAAGGTATGTGAATAAGCACATACCAAAATTTCCCCAGACTAAGATATTGCAGTGTCCTCACGCAATGTTATAAAAACTCGTTTTCAAAACCAAAAATTTCCATTCTCTTTTTACTAATTTTGAGAAGTAGCAAAATTTTCAAAAGAGATTAAGAAATCTTAAGTTCTAAAAACTCCCCGATTTTCCTTTTTATTCAATTTTTGTATTTTTCTCATAATCATGTGACGGTTTTATTGACAATCATTATCTATCAATAACTTTTAGGGTCACGGAGTAGGAAACACGACTCATAAAGAAGTGACCATACGGATAAAATTCGTCATCCCTGATTTTTCATGAGCCCCCAAACTAAGCTTAAAAATGAAATCATTGTCTATTCACAAGTTAGATGCCAACACTACCCATGGAAATTACTTGTGTAATTACCTCTTGCTCCCATTTTCCTAATTTGCCTCTATTTATTTTATTTTTGGTGAGAAATGAATTGCTTCATATTTTCTCGTTTTGATAGGTTTTTAGTCCGATAAAGATACTAAATTAAGATGCTAAGTAGTTTTCAATCTTCTCTCGAGAACCGTTGCTTTGAAAATGAGGTCCACATCAAGGTTTTTATTTATATTTTTGACTTTCGCATTTTTCATTACATTTTTTTTTACTAACTTTTCACTTGCGTACCCTAAACGATGAAGCTTCACGGATTAGTTACAAGACCTTACATCTTCCGGAATAAAGGATCCAAGGGCCGTTACAATGGAGTGTTCCAACACTCTAGACATTCCTGAAATGAGGATCCAAGGTGGTTAAACCAAGACCTCACACATTCCTGAACTAAAGGTCCAAGGTCCGGTGCAAGAGAGTAGCCAAGACCTAAACGCCTTCCGAAAACAAGGATCCAAGGCCCGATCTCGAATCCATTGCTTAGAGTACTTAACTTATTATTATTAAACGTATTTATTAAGTAACCATGATGTGTACCCAATTTTTAGAGCAAGGATTCTTTTAAGAAGATCAAGAACTAGTTATCGGCCAAACCTAACATCTTTAATTATTCTTATAATTATAAATGGTGAAACAATTTTGTGGGAGCAAAAGGCCACACGTAACTTCGATGAGCTCTAAAGAGAACCAACTAATCCACGCTTAGCATCTAACTTCTAAATAAACTCTATCATTTCTCGTTCTTCGCAAATTTAAAATCTTAAATAATAAGATCCGCGAATGCTTAGCCGAATGGTTAAGGAGACAAGCTAGGGCTCAACACGAGAATGATCATCCGAGAATTAGAGGAACTCGGGGGTCAGCGTCAAAATCTACAACCACAAAATCGGCGGAAAAATGGAACTTCCCGACCTTGACAAAGACATCCTCGGCTATTCCAAGTGGACGGGTTATGTCCGGTCTGCAAGCTCGATGGTCATGCAAGTGGGGGTGAGTTCGGGCAGAGAAAGTTTTTTCCATACGGATAGCGGCATTAGGTTGATGCTTGCACCGAGATCGGCCAAGGCGTAGCATTCAACCATCCCCGGAAAATCACATGGAATGAGGAATTTTTCGGGGTCTCCAAGCTTTTCGGGGAGCTTTTTAAGGAGAACCGCTGAGCAATTCTCATTTAGCGGAGTTTTTGCCAGTTCAGATAATTTATCCTTATTACTCAATAAACCATTGATGGTAGAAGCAAACTTAGGCATCAGAAGCAAAGCATCCGCGAAGCTTATATCAAAATGCAAATCTTGGAAGATTTGGAAGAATTTTTCCATTTGATTTGAAGCTTTTTCGCGGAGCTTTTGATCATTCAATCTCGAAGGATAAGGAAGTTTTGCTTTTATGGGAGCTTTTTCGGGCTCAAGCACATCCTTAGGTTTAGACTTTTGGACAACCGGAGGTTGGACGTCTTCGGTCCTTCCGTTATCAGTAAGAAGTTCCGTGTCCTTTGTCACCTCGGTCTCACGGACGACTACCTTGGGGGGTAGGGAAAAAGAGTTAGTCGGAGCCGTAGGTCCATCATATGAAACACCACTTCGTGTGGTGATTTCTTTCATATCACCCCTCGGGGTAGTAATTGTGTTGCTAGGAAGAGAAGATGTACCCGAGGTTGAGGGTTGATTCATTTGTAAAAAACCACTCATCATTTGCTTAAGCTCATTTGTTTGTTGATTCAATGTCGTATCAATCTCTTTTCGAAGTTCAACTCTCATGTTATTGATCTGATTCTGCATGGCTCGTATGTTAACATCGTTTGTCTTCATATAGCTTGAGAAATTGGGAGAAGGAGGAGATTGATAGACTTGTTGCGGTGGAGCTTGATATTGTTGGTTTCCACGATTTTGGTTGTAACTTTGGTTTGCTTGATAACCTTGATTGGTTTGATGAAAACGGTTTTGGTTGTTTTGAACGGGTGGAAACCGGGTGGTCCCATTAGGTTACTAGCATTTTGAGGACGAAATCCTTGATTCTGATTGTAGTTTGCTGCTGCTACGGTAGCATTGCAAACTTGGCTATCGGTAGCTGCACAATTATAATAAGGATGGGGACCACCACATATAACACAAGTTTCTGTAACTGCTTTGACGGGCTCCGGTTTTTGATTCTAGAGCTTAAACTCTTTCATCATCATCCGAATAGCATCGGTAAGCTCGGCCATCTCCGATGGATAGGCCGATGAAGAAGAAGGGGTGGAAGAATTCACTTTCGAAACAACCGGTTTGTTTCGTGAAGTGGGAACTTTGGATTTGTTTTCAATAATCATTAAGATATCTTTCGGCATTCGACTCAAGATATTGCCACCGGCGGCTGCGTTGAGTGAATCTTGATCCGATTGAGTTAAGGCATTGTAGAACGTATCGATTTGATGTAATTTTGAGAAACCATGATGTGGGCATTTACGTAGGAGATCCTTAAATCGTTCCCATGCCTCACCCAAATTTTCATCAAACCGTTGTTGGAAATTTGTGATTTCATTCCTGAGATTAGTCATTCTGGACGGAGGAAAGAAATAATTCACGAATTTATGGACGAGATCTTCCCAAGTATGGATCGATTGAGGGGGTTCTTTTTCAATCCAAATCCGGGCTCCCCCCTCGAGAGAAAATGGGAATAACATCAATTTCATAGTGTCATTAGTGACATACTTATGGTGGTTTGTGGAGGTCAACTGATTAAACCCCCGGATGTGTGCGTGGGGATCCTCTCTTTCAAAACCATGAAATTGATTTCCCTGAACAATTTGTATCAAACCGGTTTTAAGCTCAAAATTTGTGTTGTTAATTGGTGGTATAACAATAGCATCTCCGTATCCCACAGTGGGACATTGGAGTAACTCTTGCATGGTACGTTGATCCTCGGCTCTTTCGGTAATGGGAGTATCAACTTGAGGACGTAACTCGGATATGTTAACTCTTTTGCGTCGACGAGAATGACGGGTCGGTAAGAGAGAAGATTTATCAATTAAGTTTGATTTGGAACGGGTGAGCATACACCAAAAATAAAAATTAAAAAGAAAAATAATTTGGAAGAGAAAATCTTTTTTTGGATTTTTTATATTTAAAGGAAAGATTAATCACAATATTTTTGATACCGATCCCTCAATCGATATCGTTTCTCTTAAGACTACTCGCAGAGTGGCGGAGAAGCAAAGGTCCGCTCGAAAGCTGATTAAAAACCCGCCTATTTCGGTTTGCAATTTAATGTCAAAACCATCCTTAAACCACTTGTATAGGTTGTAATCGAAAGATAATCCGAAATAAAATGATTTCAAGATTGTTTTTTTGTTTTATGATTTTTTTGGTATTGTTAACACTTTAGGAAAAGTGTTAGTGGTATTATTAATTTTTTTGGATTATATATTTTTTAAAATATTTACAAATAAAATGATAACTTCCCAGGGGAAGGGTCTTCAAAACACGAATCGAAAAACGGAATCACGAATTCACGTCAAACTTCCCCGGCAGCGACGCCAAAAATTGGTTTCAAACAATTTATATCCCAAAGGAGAATTGCAAATGAAATATGCAAAACCCAAGGTTCGTTGTCCCGATGAAGATTGAATGAAATTGTGATTTCAGGATTGTGATTTGTGTCGTGAATGTGAGATAAGAGAGTGATATTTGGGATTTTTACACTACGAATGTGAAATAATAAGTAAAAACAAGTACTTAAGCTAGGGGAACAAGTAATCTAAGCACACGATTCTAAAACACAAATTAAACTTTAAAACGTACGTTACGATTTGTAAAAACGTATTTAAAAATGAAATCCTAAATTGTAAGCCCTAAAATTATGAAAATAATTTTCCTAGATTCTAAATATTAAAAGAAAATTTTAGAAAAAAGAAATATATTTTTTTGATTTTTATTTTATTTTTTATGAATTTAAAACTAAAAAAATATGATTAAATGATTTAAAAATAGAAAATGAATTTGGAAAAATATGAACTTTGCAGAAAAATCTAAAATTATATGAAGAAGTTGAGAAAAATGAAATTAGAACTCTGCTCAACCCTAATAAGCAGTTAGGGCAAATAAGTAGTTTCTAAAAAGCTCAAAAATAAGCTAAACAGCACCAAAGATTATCAAATGCTCAAATACAGTTAAACTCACTTATTAAGGCTTGAAAAACTTATAGAATCCAAAGAAGCTCAGAGAATAAGCCAATAAGCACATTGTGCAGTTGACAAAATTTGTGTAGAAACAAATGATAAAACAGCCAACTATAAGCCACTCTATAAGCTAGATAAAGGCTAATTGGGGGAAACCAAAAGTAGATTCTGAAAGCTGATACTACAAGCTACTTATAAACTTAAAATGCCCAATTCCTACAATCAATTGCTACTTCAAATGTGCCCAAGAACAGATGCACATGGAAACTAAAATTGTTGCAGTCCTGAGCAGTCCAAATGGGGATATGTTGCAGAATGAATTAAGCTAATATAATAAGCTACAAAGTGAAAATCAAGCTCAGAACCTAAAAGCTGATACTACAACCTACTCAGAAACCAATTTTCAGGCAATAAGCACAAGAGGATAAGCAGATTTGAAGCAAGCAAATAGCTGAGATCAACAGACTTTGTGCAGGTCTGCACTATAATTTCTGATGCAGCAGTTTTAGTTTTAACCTCTAAACCTCTCAAAACTCAAATAAAACTAAACCAACTCTTGAATTCTTACTTTGGCCACTAAATGGAACTCAAAAATGACAAAAGAGCTTGTCTAAATAAGCTCAGCTTATACTGAGCTTAATAGAGCAGTTATGGTACTAGACAGCTACTTAAACAACCTCAATTAAGCTAGATCAAAACTTATCAATTTGCAAATGAACAGTACCATCAGCTTAATACCAAAAACAGTCCTATACCAAACACCCCTTAAATTCTGAATATGACTAAATACCCCCACAACTGGCTGAATTAAGCTATAATATCAATTATACTATGATTACCAAAGTTACTTATAATCTAAAAAGAAAAAAATCAATAACAAATAAGCACTAATTTAAGATGAACTAAAATCATGCAGAAAAATAAAGCTAGAAATGAGATTTTTGAGACTCACTTGGGACCTCAGCTGAAAAGAGGTTCTACTAGGGCAGCTACAAGCTCCTAGCTTATCAGAGATAAGCTGGGTAAAAATCCAAAAGCTCTTCCATTATAAGCTTATCATCCATAGCTTATTTGACTATTAGTTTGACTATTTTTGACTTTTTTGTAATAATGAGACTGAAACAGATTTAAGCCTAATCAAAGACCCACAATAAGCTAAACAGCTTATATGAGCTTAAATTAAAGAGAAAAATAGCTTTTTGAAGCAAAGATTAAGCATTTGAGACTTATTTTTGGATTTTTGAGGAACTTTCTGATTTAAACAACAACAATGAAAGGAAATTATCAAAAGCTTATAATAAAGTAAAAGTAGCTTATGAAATAGTAAAACAGCTTATGCTAACAACTTTAAATGGAAATAAGAGTAAATAAGCAATTTGGATTAAAACTTAAACTAAAATTTCATTACTCAAAAGCTTGATTACACTATTTGAAAATTGAAAATACAATTCAGAAACTAAACTAACAGCATAACTTTACTCTAAAAACTACATATCATCTGAAGAGGGGTAAGGCTTTATTTATAGCCGACTGGGGAGGCTTCTAGGCTGTCCACGTCACCAATCCGTGCCTATTTGTGCTTCTTTGAATCGTTTCCAACCCTTTGATCGTTCCTTGGACGCCAATCTTGCAACCTCAGCCCTTGGATTAAAGTTACACGCATCATCAACCAATCACAGGCCTTCATTTTCACTTGGATTGCTGACATGTCAGGAACCTCCTAGAAATGCGAGAGAATGTACGGATTTGCCCTTAATCGCGGTGAATTTGGGGATTGTTATTTCTAGGGTTCATAAGGGAACAGTAAAAATCTGGGGAATTAGGGCGCGGGTAAATGTAATGTTTGACTAGGGAGTTAATGAATTTGACCGGGTTGGGTTTATTGTCGGGTTAAGGGTTTTTGGTCCGGGTTTTATAATTAAAGGGTGGGCTGTTGGGTTTAAATAAATGGGCTTGTGGGTTTATTACTTGGGTTGAGTTTAGAATCCAGATTTGGTTAGTTTGTTTAATTTTGGATTTAGCAATAAAGTACAAGGACCAATTGTGTAATTTCTGAAACTCAAAGGACTAGTTCTGTCACTTCTCTAAAATAAATCCAAGGCTTTTCTTGTAAAATTTTAATTCTTCAAGGATCTTGGATGACATTTTGAGCATAAACTTTGATCTTTTGTTTCCCCGTCATCGGCTTTTGACCTTTTCCAAATGTCGTGCTCGTTTTCCCGGATTTTGCTTGATTTTGTCCCTATTTTATGATATCCGTACCTGCATAGAAACAAAAACAAAAACACAATATCTTTGGCATTTATGGTTAGTTTTTGGTCGTTTTGGTCTGATTTTGCTAAATAAAAGGTATGTGAATAAGCACATACCAACAATCATGAGTACAATAGATAAGCACAAGGATAAATCAAAAAGCTAAAAACTCAAAATAGTGCAGGCCTAAAAGTGGGGTCTGAGGTGCTAATTAAGCCAATGAAAAGCAGTCAATAAGCTGTTCTGAAAATTTGGAAAAATATGAAATCAGAAGATGAGCAAGCCAAGATTACTTGTACCAATTGAGAGCTTATAAGGACTGACTATGAAGAAGTTAAACATCAAAAGGAAAAGCTAAAAACCAATGAGGGCTGCTGATTAAGTTTGAAGTCTGATGCAGCAGTTGGACTGTTTTGATAAAAAGAGGTAGCAAAACTTGATTAAATGACACCAACTCTTGGAAATTCACTCAACACTCTAAACTAAACTTAAGAACACCAAAAATAAGTACCAAATAATCCCAAGCTTATGGGTGGCTTAACTGATCAGTTCAGATCCTCTATTTGCATTACCTATCTAGAATCCTCAAAAGGCTTCAAAACTGCTTAAATCCTATTGAAATCTACTTAACTAGCTCCAAATAAGCTCAATCAAAGTTCAACTTATGGTCAATGAACAGTGACTTGAGTCTATTACCCAAATTAAGCTTAAGCCAAAGACTACTTTTTGAAACCGTTTTTGCAAATTTTAACTAGAACCCACTAATTTTAGCTATGAATCTGATTCTCCATTAATTATCTAACTTATATATCAACTAATAAGCCACTTTTAATTCCTAAATAAGCTAGCTCCTATATGACTATTTTTAGCTTTTTATGATTTTTTAGTAAAAACAGATTTAAACTAGTGACACCTAACAAACTCTACTCTAAATTCAAAATGATGAACAAATAAGCAAATATTGTTCAGAAAAAGCACTTAAATATCAGAATAAGCAAATAGTAATAAGCTAGAATTTGGAATAATGAGACTTACAAAGGACTAGCTTGAGAACAGAAGTGAACCACCAATCTAACAACCCAGGCTTGTAAACACAAGCCAAAAATCACCAACCAAGCTTTTCCAGAACAACTTATCTCCCAAAGTGCTTATTTCAACTCAACTTTGACTTTGGTTGACTTTTTGAGCATTTGAGACAAAAACAGTTTTAAACCTATTATAAAACTCACAATAAGCTAGAAAGCTTAAATGAGCTTACTTTAAGAGAAAAGAGCTTATTAAAAGCTGATTTTAGAATATTTTTGTTTCTTTTGAGATATTTTCCTATATATATATATATATATATATATATATTATATATATATATATATATATATATATATATATATATATATATATATATATATATATATATTTGGTTTTTTGGATTTTTGGAATGAAAATAGAAGTTATGAAAATATTTGAATGAAAACTTGAAAAGAGCTTAAGGAGAGATTAATAAGACAGAAAAATAAGCTATGATTAGCTTATATTCACATAGATGAAAACAGAACAAAGTGCTTTTAAGGAAATAAAATCAAAACTTAACTTTCATTAATACTTAAAACTGAGTACATAACATCATTTCAACTCATAAAAATACTGAATTTAAGATTACAACTAAAAAAAATGACACTACATTATACCCTAAACTAGACTCTAAAAAACTAACCCCAAACGAGTGAGAAGAGGCTGCTATTTATAGGCCTCAGGATCAATTAGGGTTCCTCAGGATCCTTCAGGAAGCTTGATAACAGCCCTTGGATTCAACTTGGTGATCACTCCTTGAATTTGCAACCGTTAGATTGGGGTGATGGTGTCACAACCAATAAGATAGCTGAGAAATGCCACTCTGGCGTTCTCTGCCAGGTCAGAAACTTTCTAGAAGTTTTTAAGGAAGGTAATTTAATGTGGGAGCAGGGTAATAAGTGGGAACGATGATGAACAGAAAGTAGTAGTGAAAATGGCGGGTTTTTTTTAGTTATGGGGTTGACCGGGTTTTTCTTGATTGACTTGGGTTAATTACTGGGAAACGGGTATGGGATCCGGGTTAGGTTTGGGTTTAATATTAAAGGAATGGTGGGTTGGGCTAGGTGGGTTGGGGGTAGAATTGGATTGGGTTGTCTTTATAAAGGGTTTTATTATTTAGGGAATTTGGTTAGGACATGTGGTAAAATGTATTTAATTTAAGGGACTAAGTTTGCCATTTGAGGAAAGTTATCCAGGGACTGATTTTGTAATTACCTAATGATCCAAGGGATGTTTCTTCAAATATATTTTTTTCTTTGATGATTTCTTTCCCGGTTCCGACTTTAAATATCTCTTCCAAATCTCGTGCTCGCGTTTTCCGGGTTTTTCTTGGTTTTTTGTCCATATTTCTGAATATCCGTACCTGCATAGAAACAAACACAAAAATGTAAATATCTTTGGCATTTTGGTTAGTTTTTGGTCGTTTTTGTCTTAATTTGGTCAAGAAAAGGTATGTGTTTTGATGCGTGGGTTTTGCAACCTTACAACAGGTTTTACCTCTCGAGGGATCTCAAGAGGCTTACAACCCCACCAGGCAGTGTACCTGACCGATGTAGTATAGTGTAGTGGTAAGTACGGGGGATTGATCGTTCTCCACAGGGAATAGTGTTCGTTAGGTGTGAAAGGCTACTCTAATTAGGTCTAAGGGTTGAGGAAGATTCTTTTTATGTTTTTATAATTTTATGAAAGCAAGTAAAATCTCGGGTTTTGAAGGAGTGGGCGGAATTAGCTGCTAGTCAACTAACCCAAATTACTACAAATGCAAATAAAATAAAATAACAAAAATGAAAAGTGGTGAGAAACTTATGTGTAGAGAAATGTGTTTACTTAGATTTCCTTACTCCCTAACTATCTTTTACCGGTTAATTAGTGTGTATTAGTCGCGTGGATGACGGGTGTATTCCTTAATACCATTCGTGGGGTGGCGTACTTACTTCCCCAAACTCTACAAGCTCCTACTTCACTCCTATGTCGAGCCGGCTAGGAAGCTCCTAACATGGGATCACTAGAATTCGCTTGTGCATTAAATACAACCATAAAAACCTTTAGTACGCGTTTGGTTCATGTTTCTTAAGACGTTCAAGCAAGTTACCGAATAGGAAGTTAGCCAGTTTTCTTAAGCCTAACATAGATAAACAATCATCCAATACAACTAATAACACACTAACAACCAATAATCAATAGCTAGGTTTCATTAGATCTAAGCAAACACAAGATAAAATTAGCCTAACATGTTAAACAAAAGACAAGCATAAGATAGAATCAAACAACACATAGACATATTGAATGATTAATTGATAACTTATCTTTCAATGAAACATGGAAGATCTCAAGGCAAGAAGCCCTGAAAAAGTAGCTAAAATCGTCTTAGGGTTTTATCCCAAAATTCCACACACTAAGCTCTCCTCTAATGACAAAAAATTAGAAAACTATATATAGACTTTGACATCTGACGGCGTCACCTTATGCATTGTGACGCCGTCACCTCGCCGCTTTTAGGGTTCCCGGATGACCATCTTGACGCCGTCCCTCTTTAGCTCTTCAAAAATCCATTCTGGCTTATCAAGGCTTGACGCCGTCGGATCCTGAACGTGACGCCGTCCCCTTATGATTTAAGCCGTGACGCCCTTGATTTAGTTAAAGCGTGACGCCGTCAGAATTCTCATGCAAACTCACTGGCCCGTCATGAGTAAATTTCACATCCAACTTTTCTTGCCAAGGCATGACGCCGTCTGGAGTTAATGTTGACGCCGTCAAAGGTGACTTTCAGCACAATTTTGAGACTTTGCCGTTTTCTTCACTTTATGCTCCAAAAACGTCCAAAATGCCTCCTTTTCCAGATTTCTCCTTAAAAGTACCTAAAATGACAAAAGGAACGATTTAGGGCAATATTTGATCAAATAAATACGATTTCGGGCTTAAATGACCCCTTAAAAGCGGTACACTTTTTGCCTCATCAAATACCCTTACACTTGAGATTTGCTTGTCCTCAAGCAAATGCGCTTTTATTCTAATCAAAATACAAGTTAGGGGTCATTTAATGCAAACATAAAAGTAATTACAACAAATAATCGTTCCACTTCAATCATAATAAGCACGGAGATTATATACTAGCACCTCACAAGTAGTGTTTAGATACTCACATCTCTCAAGTGTCATCAAAATAAATCTCATAAATGAAAACGGAAAATATCTCTCACTACCTGTCATAGCAAATAGATTACCATAGGCTTGGGAAAGGATCGAAAACCTCCTCCACTAGGCGTAAGCACCTAAGATAAACTATCAAAGAGGGCTTTTAAATGGGTTATAACGTTAGGTGTAGGGAAAAGGAAACACGGTTTTGTTGGATAAAGGATATTTTACTGGTGGCGAGTTAAAGATCTTGATCAATTACATGTACTATACAACGTTGCTAAGCCAAGACTAGACTCGATTTTAAGCTAATGAAAGAAAATAACAAAACATAAACATAAAATAAACATAAAATGAAACGGGATGGTAGTCCGTATGTTTTTTTCTACTTTTCTTTTTCTCATTTTTTTGTATTTTTCTTGATTTTTTTAGATTTTTTTTTTTTTTTTTTTTTTTTTTTTTTTTTTTTTTTTTTTTTGCATACACTTTTACCCTACCATCCAAAATAATACATCATAGGGGCGTTGCATCCCCTTACACTTGAACTTTTACATAACTTTACAAATACTAATCTAATGACTCGAATTAAGATAATTGAAAAACTTGGAGTACTTTTAAAACATTTAGCACATATGGGGGTAATAAATGATGTTCTTCCCCATTACTCCATTACACTAGTACTTTACCCATGAGTCCCAATCGTCCCAAAACAATATGTACAAGGATATGACTCGACTTAGCAACCATGTAATCAATTAGATAATTAACTTGGGTTTAAACAAATGTTGTAACAATAATGCACTAAAAATGAGTGCATACAAGGTAGGCTAAGGCGATTTGGGTGTACATTTTAGTGGGGTGTAACAAATTCTTCCTTTAAGTAAAATGCTTAAAGGTTGAAACGAAAAGATAGGCTCTGAGGGGTGTACTAGGGGTATCGTGTACTAAAAATGAGTACAACGCAAAGGGTGTGGGAGAATTACTTGACCAATGTAGCCAATGTAATTATAACAAAAACACAGGTGTAAAACATGGGTTAATCCTAATGCCTCTTATCATGTAGTAAATCTAACTACACGAATGTAGTCTCACTTGTGGCCTCGGAATGGTCCTAACGCAAGTTCTAGAATCTAAGTGCTACCGGTACACACATCATAGCATAAATGCTTTTCCTACCAATTCTAGGGGCGAACCTCACATATTTGGGGGTGGAAAATTTTTTAGTGGTACGGTTTTTGTGCTAGTCATATAACTCCTATCCGTGAGACGCTCATTAAAGGATCAAAGTTTCACTCCTATATGTTGTAAAAAATTTTAAATTTGGCACTAAAATTACCTTAACAAGTATTTCTCTCAGTTTTATTACACATCTACCATCAAACAAACAAAAATCAAGCGCAATTGTATTCTCTAAAATCGTACTTTTACCCTCCCCTTACACTTAAGATGAACATTGTCCCCAATGTTCAAATAACAAGATGTAAAAGAATAAAGTAAAAGAATGAAATCAAATACTCCCCTGATTCGCTCGTTGGATAATGAATTTACACGGTTAAATCTTCCTCCAAAGAGAATGTTGAAGCTCCATGACTAATGCATCGCCATAAGCTTGATTCAAAACATTTCCTTGTCCAAAATAACCTGTTGAACCTGAGAAAACAAACACGAAAACCTGCATAACATCGGCGGGATAAAATCTATATATAAGGATATAATGCTTGTGGAATGATAACTTTGCAGATTCCTGGAGATTATAAGTTGGAGATTTTAATAAAAACTTTTTATGAAAACAAAATTTTCAAAAATTTCTGGAAATTAAATCTGACGCCGTCAGGTTATAACCCCTGACGCCGTCAGAAATGACCTGACAAAAATTTTCGTTTTAAGTTTCCGGAAAATTTCTGGAAAAACCTTTAACTTACTTCCTGGAAATCCTGCAAAACATCATTATGACTCGATACAAGCATTTGACTCAAACAAACACGAATATGTATGTTAATTTATTATTATTACGATTCATGTTAAATTTGTGTTCTAATAAACCGATTTAGATTTCCCTTACACTTATCTTTTGCAAAATACCTTTATATGTAGTTAAGACGAAGGTTAAAAACAACATAAAGCATTTTCACAAATTACTTTTGAACATGAATCAATAAGAATAAAAATTAAACACACATACGGAAACAAATAAAATCAAACAAACAAAAAATAAACACACAAAGCAAATAAAACAAATAAAGCTTGGGTTGCCTCCCAAGAAGCGCCTTTCTTTATTAACGAGTCTTGTAGCTAGACTCAAAGTCACGTACATTACGTGACTCCATCATCGGTCACGGTTCCTAGGCCATTCTCCTTCCCGGTTTTATATTCCGGTCCTAATTTCAAACAATCCTTATAGAAAGCGAATATCCTTTCCATAACATAGTCTACTCCTTTACTTCTATCCATATCATTCCTATAGTAGACCGCTTGTTTAAGCTCCTTCTCAACATTTGACAAGTGTTGGAATTGTTCTATCTTATATGGCATTTGGTAGCTTACTTCATCGGTCTCATCCTTAAATCTAACTATCCCTAAGGAAGGTTCATAAGTCATTCTAGAGACCTCAACAAATGGTTTTCCAAAAACCACTTGAGTCAAGGATGCATCGACTATTGGACGGATATCTTCTACAATTACAAAGTCGGTGACATAGGTGAAGTTTCCTACATAAACCGGTAATCCCTTAACTCTTCCCGTGAAGTTACTCATCCAACCCTTGTCAGGGAACATCCTATACCCAAGTTGATTTTTCATTATCAAGTTGTAGTGGGCTCTAGTCATGATGTTTATGGGCGATCTAAGGTCGATGTAAGCTTTCCACACATGTAGATGTCCGATGTTGCATGGTATGTTGAGATTAGAAGGGTCGCCTATTTCAATGATTGGTTTACCTAGGAAGTATGGTGTTTCGGGGTCATCGAATAAGTTTGTATGATATGCGCGCTCTTCCTTAGTGGGTAGCCTATTGAAGTAGTCCTCATCATCATCTACTTCTTCAATCCACTTGTCCTAACTTCCTTATCAACCTCGACTTTCCTATCCTCATCCTTAGGTTCACTATTATCCTCATTCCTATCAATTTGTTTAATAGTGACAATGTTGACAAAGTGGACGTGTTTGGATGAAGAGGGGTCTTTTACTTGGGGTCCGCTATTTGTGTTCCTAGCGTCCTTATGTGGAGGTGATAACACTTGGTTATGGAGGGCTTTCAACAAGTTGTCAATTTTATTGGTCATCTCAGTTTGTTGTTGATTGAATTCGGTCTCGAATCTAGCTATCCGAGCTTCTTGAGATGCCATAAATTGAGACATCAATCCTTCAAAGTTATTGGTACTACCATTGCCGGAAGGATTGTTGTTGAAAGTACGGTTCGAGTTGGAACCGCTTGATTGGAAACGAGTAGGTGGGTTGGAAGAATTGGGTTGTTGTGTGTTTTGGTTTTGTTTCCACCTAAGGTTCGGGTGATTTTTCCATGAGGGGTTATATGAATCACCATAAGGGTTTGGCTCGGGCTTGAAAGTGTACCACTTATCTCCCGCTCCGTCGGTACGCGATGATGCGTAGTCCACAAAAGCTTGTTCGGGGAGTTCCATGCAATCACGAGTGTCGTGGGGACCACTACATAATTCACATGAAGAAGTGATTTTGTTCACTTGGCTTGAAGGTTTAGGAGCCTCGTAGGATTTCATGAGAAACTTGACTTGGTCTTCAAGTTCTACTGATCCTACGGTCGGAAGTGCTTGAATTGTTCAAAGGCAAAGATATTGCCTTGACCGTTTTATTCAAATCACGGGGATCACTCCAACTTTCGTTGTCATAAAGAGCAAGATCCTCTAGGAGAGCCCATGATTGTTCCGCACTTAGATCACGTAGCTTGCCACCGGCCGATTGGTCAATGGTTTGCCTCGTGGAGAGATTGATATGGTCATAGAAGATTTGGACTTGGAGCCAAAGTTCTATGCCATGGTGAGGGACTTTTTGGAGTAAGTCCTTGAATCGAGTCCATGCCTCATAGAGAGTTTCGCCTTGACGTTGTTGGAACATCAAGATATCATTCCTTAGCTTGGTAGTTCTTCCCGGTGGGAAAAACTGAGCAAGGAAACGAGTGGTGAGATCATCCCAAGAGGTGATGGATCCTGCGGGTTGACGTTCTAGCCACTGACTAGCTTGGTCCCGCAGAGAGAATTGGAAGAGACGCAATCTGGTCGTCTCTCGAGTGGCAACATCAAGGTCTATAGAATCAATGATTTTAAGAAAGTCCTTGAGATGTTGATTAGGATCTTCAGAACGAAGTCCATGGAATGCGCATCCACTTTGCACCAACCGGATGGTGTCGGATCGCAAGGGTGTGATATTGGCTCCTTGCGTGAGCTCAATGGTGTTTCGATAGCCAGTGGTGGCTAGGACGGGAATACTCTCCTAAAGTACGGGCTCTAGGAGGTGGTGGTGGTTGTTGTGGTGGTGGGTTGTGTGGGTTAAGGATATTACCATCTTCCATGATGTCGGACGGTAATGGTTACGAACAAAGACACGAAGAAAATAGATAGACTAAAGAAAACCTAGAAAAATAAAATAAAAAATCTCACTAGAAAGGAATCTAGTGAGTAGACCTAATAGAAATAAAAATTCAACCTAAACAATAACTATTCCCCGGCAGCGGCGCCAAAAACTTGATGCGTGGGTTTTGCAACCTTACAACAGGTTTTACCTCTCGAGGGATCTCAAGAGGCTTACAACCCCACCAGGCAGTGTACCTGACCGATGTAGTATAGTGTAGTGGTAAGTACGGGGGATTGATCGTTCTCCACAGGGAATAGTGTTCGTTAGGTGTGAAAGGCTACTCTAATTAGGTCTAAGGGTTGAGGAAGATTCTTTTTATGTTTTTATATTTTATGAAAGCAAGTAAAATCTCGGGTTTTGAAGGAGTGGGCGGAATTAGCTGCTAGTCAACTAACCCAAATTACTACAAATGCAAATAAAATAAAATAACAAAAATGAAAAGTGGTGAGAAACTTATGTGTAGAGAAATGTGTTTACTTAGATTTCCTTACTCCCTAACTATCTTTTACCGGTTAATTAGTGTGTATTAGTCGCGTGGATGACGGGTGTATTCCTTAATACCATTCGTGGGGTGGCGTACTTACTTCCCCAAACTCTACAAGCTCCTACTTCACTCCTATGTCGAGCCGGCTAGGAAGCTCCTAACATGGGATCACTAGAATTCGCTTGTGCATTAAATACAACCATAAAAACCTTTAGTACGCGTTTGGTTCATGTTTCTTAAGACGTTCAAGCAAGTTACCGAATAGGAAGTTAGCCAGTTTTCTTAAGCCTAACATAGATAAACAATCATCCAATACAACTAATAACACACTAACAACCAATAATCAATAGCTAGGTTTCATTAGATCTAAGCAAACACAAGATAAAATTAGCCTAACATGTTAAACAAAAGACAAGCATAAGATAGAATCAAACAACACATAGACATATTGAATGATTAATTGATAACTTATCTTTCAATGAAACATGGAAGATCTCAAGGCAAGAAGCCCTGAAAAAGTAGCTAAAATCGTCTTAGGGTTTTATCCCAAAATTCCACACACTAAGCTCTCCTCTAATGACAAAAAATTAGAAAACTATATATAGACTTTGACATCTGACGGCGTCACCTTATGCATTGTGACGCCGTCACCTCGCCGCTTTTAGGGTTCCCGGATGACCATCTTGACGCCGTCCCTCTTTAGCTCTTCAAAAATCCATTCTGGCTTATCAAGGCTTGACGCCGTCGGATCCTGAACGTGACGCCGTCCCCTTATGATTTAAGCCGTGACGCCCTTGATTTAGTTAAAGCGTGACGCCGTCAGAATTCTCATGCAAACTCACTGGCCCGTCATGAGTAAATTTCACATCCAACTTTTCTTGCCAAGGCATGACGCCGTCTGGAGTTAATGTTGACGCCGTCAAAGGTGACTTTCAGCACAATTTTGAGACTTTGCCGTTTTCTTCACTTTTATGCTCCAAAAACGTCCAAAATGCCTCCTTTTCCAGATTTCTCCTTAAAAGTACCTAAAATGACAAAAGGAACGATTTAGGGCAATATTTGATCAAATAAATACGATTTCGGGCTTAAATGACCCCTTAAAAGCGGTACACTTTTCGCCTCATCAAATACCCTTACACTTGAGATTTGCTTGTCCTCAAGCAAATGCGCTTTTATTCTAATCAAAATACAAGTTAGGGGTCATTTAATGCAAACATAAAAGTAATTACAACAAATAATCGTTCCACTTCAATCATAATAAGCACGGAGATTATATACTAGCACCTCACAAGTAGTGTTTAGATACTCACATCTCTCAAGTGTCATCAAAATAAATCTCATAAATGAAAACGGAAAATATCTCTCACTACCTGTCATAGCAAATAGATTACCATAGGCTTGGGAAAGGATCGAAAACCTCCTCCACTAGGCGTAAGCACCTAAGATAAACTATCAAAGAGGGCTTTTAAATGGGTTATAACGTTAGGTGTAGGGAAAAGGAGAACACGGTTTTGTTGGATAAAGGATATTTTACTGGTGGCGAGTTAAAGATCTTGATCAATTACATGTACTATACAACGTTGCTAAGCCAAGACTAGACTCGATTTTAAGCTAATGAAAGAAAATAACAAAACATAAACATAAAATAAACATAAAATGAAACGGGATGGTAGTCCGTATGTTTTTTTCTACTTTTCTTTTTCTCATTTTTTTGTATTTTTCTTGATTTTTTAGATTTATTTTTTTTTTTTTTTTTTTTTTTTTTTTTTTTTTTTTTTTTTTTTTTGCATACACTTTTACCCTACCATCCAAAATAATACATCATAGGGGCGTTGCATCCCCTTACACTTGAACTTTTACATAACTTTACAAATACTAATCTAATGACTCGAATTAAGATAATTGAAAAACTTGGAGTACTTTTAAAACATTTAGCACATATGGGGGTAATAAATGATGTTCTTCCCCATTACTCCATTACACTAGTACTTTACCCATGAGTCCCAATCGTCCCAAAACAATATGTACAAGGATATGACTCGACTTAGCAACCATGTAATCAATTAGATAATTAACTTGGGTTTAAACAAATGTTGTAACAATAATGCACTAAAAATGAGTGCATACAAGGTAGGCTAAGGCGATTTGGGTGTACATTTTAGTGGGGTGTAACAAATTCTTCCTTTAAGTAAAATGCTTAAAGGTCGAAACGAAAAGATAGGCTCTGAGGGGTGTACTAGGGGTATCGTGTACTAAAAATGAGTACAACGCAAAGGGTGTGGGAGAATTACTTGACCAATGTAGCCAATGTAATTATAACAAAAACACAGGTGTAAAACATGGGTTAATCCTAATGCCTCTTATCATGTAGTAAATCTAACTACACGAATGTAGTCTCACTTGTGGCCTCGGAATGGTCCTAACGCAAGTTCTAGAATCTAAGTGCTACCGGTACACACATCATAGCATAAATGCTTTTCCTACCAATTCTAGGGGCGAACCTCACATATTTGGGGGTGGAAAATTTTTTAGTGGTACGGTTTTTGTGCTAGTCATATAACTCCTATCCGTGAGACGCTCATTAAGATCAAAGTTTCACTCCTATATGTTGTAAAAAATTTTAAATTTGGCACTAAAATTACCTTAACAAGTATTTCTCTCAGTTTTATTACACATCTACTATCAAACAAACAAAAATCAAGCGCAATTGTATTCTCTAAAATCGTACTTTTACCCTCCCCTTACACTTAAGATGAACATTGTCCCCAATGTTCAAATAACAAGATGTAAAAGAATAAAGTAAAAGAATGAAATCAAATACTCCCCTGATTCGCTCGTTGGATAATGAATTTACACGGTTAAATCTTCCTCCAAAGAGAATGTTGAAGCTCCATGACTAATGCATCGCCATAAGCTTGATTCAAAACATTTCCTTGTCCAAAATAACCTGTTGAACCTGAGAAAACAAACACGAAAACCTGCATAACATCGGCGGGATAAAATCTATATATAAGGATATAATGCTTGTGGAATGATAACTTTGCAGATTCCTGGAGATTATAAGTTGGAGATTTTAATAAAAACTTTTTATGAAAACAAAATTTTCAAAAATTTCTGGAAATTAAATCTGACGCCGTCAGGTTATAACCCCTGACGCCGTCAGAAATGACCTGACAAAAATTTTCGTTTTAAGTTTCCGGAAAATTTCTGGAAAAACCTTTACCTTACTTCCTGGAAATCCTGCAAAACATCATTATGACTCGATACAAGCATTTGACTCAAACAAACACGAATATGTATGTTAATTTATTATTATTAGATTCATGTTCAATTTGTGTTCTAATAAACCGATTTAGATTTCCCTTACACTTATCTTTTGCAAAATACCTTTATATGTAGTTAAGACGAAGTTAAAAACAACATAAAGCATTTTCACAAATTACTTTTGAACATGAATCAATAAGAATAAAAATTAAACACACATACGGAAACAAATAAAATCAAACAAACAAACAAATAAACACACAAAGCAAATAAAACAAATAAAGCTTGGGTTGCCTCCCAAGAAGCGCCTTTCTTTATTAACGAGTCTTGTAGCTAGACTCAAAGTCACGTACATTACGTGACTCCATCATCGGTCACGGTTCCTAGGCCATTCTCCTTCCCGGTTTTATATTCCGGTCCTAATTTCAAACAATCCTTATAGAAACCGAATATCCTTTCCATAACATAGTCTACTCCTTTACTTCTATCCTTATCATTCCTATAGTAGACCGCTTGTTTAAGCTCCTTCTCAACATTTGACAAGTGTTGGAATTGTTCTATCTTATATGGCATTTGGTAGCTTACTTCATCGGTCTCATCCTTAAATCTAACTATCCCTAAGGAAGGTTCATAAGTCATTCTAGAGACCTCAACAAATGGTTTTCCAAAAACCACTTGAGTCAAGGATGCATCGACTATTGGACGGATATCTTCTACAATTACAAAGTCGGTGACATAGGTGAAGTTTCCTACATAAACCGGTAATCCCTTAACTCTTCCCGTGAAGTTACTCATCCAACCCTTGTCAGGGAACATCCTATACCCAAGTTGATTTTTCATTATCAAGTTGTAGTGGGCTCTAGTCATGATGTTTATGGGCGATCTAAGGTCGATGTAAGCTTCCACACATGTAGATGTCCGATGTTGCATGGTATGTTGAGATTAGAAGGGTCGCCTATTTCAATGATTGGTTTACCTAGGAAGTATGGTGTTTCGGGGTCATCGAATAAGTTTGTATGATATGCGCGCTCTTCCTTAGTGGGTAGCCTATTGAAGTAGTCCTCATCATCATCTACTTCTTCAATCTCACTTGTCCTAACTTCCTTATCAACCTCGACTTTCCTATCCTCATCCTTAGGTTCACTATTATCCTCATTCCTATCAATTGGTTTAATAGTGACAATGTTGACAAAGTGGACGTGTTTGGATGAAGAGGGGTCTTTTACTTGGGGTCCGCTATTTGTGTTCCTAGCGTCCTTATGTGGAGGTGATAACACTTGGTTATGGAGGGCTTTCAACAAGTTGTCAATTTTATTGGTCATCTCAGTTTGTTGTTGATTGAATTCGGTCTCGAATCTAGCTATCCGAGCTTCTTGAGATGCCATAAATTGAGACATCAATCCTTCAAAGTTATTGGTACTACCATTGCCGGAAGGATTGTTGTTGAAAGTACGGTTCGAGTTGGAACCGCTTGATTGGAAACGATTAGGTGGGTTGGAAGAATTGGGTTGTTGTGTGTTTTGGTTTTGTTTCCACCTAAGGTTCGGGTGATTTTTCCATGAGGGGTTATATGAATCACCATAAGGGTTTGGCTCGGGCTTGAAAGTGTACCACTTATCTCCCGCTCCGTCGGTACGCGATGATGCGTAGTCCACAAAAGCTTGTTCGGGGAGTTCCATGCAATCACGAGTGTCGTGGGGACCACTACATAATTCACATGAAGAAGTGATTTTGTTCACTTGGCTTGAAGGTTTAGGAGCCTCGTAGGATTTCATGAGAAACTTGACTTGGTCTTCAAGTTCTACGATCCTACGGTCGGAAGTGCTTGAATTGTTCAAAGGCAAAGATATTGCCTTGACCGTTTTATTCAAATCACGGGGATCACTCCAACTTTCGTTGTCATAAAGAGCAAGATCCTCTAGGAGAGCCCATGATTGTTCCGCACTTAGATCACGTAGCTTGCCACCGGCCGATTGGTCAATGGTTTGCCTCGTGGAGAGATTGATATGGTCATAGAAGATTTGGACTTGGAGCCAAAGTTCTATGCCATGGTGAGGGACTTTTTGGAGTAAGTCCTTGAATCGAGTCCATGCCTCATAGAGAGTTTCGCCTTGACGTTGTTGGAACATCAAGATATCATTCCTTAGCTTGGTAGTTCTTCCCGGTGGGAAAAACTGAGCAAGGAAACGAGTGGTGAGATCATCCCAAGAGGTGATGGATCCTGCGGGTTGACGTTCTAGCCACTGACTAGCTTGGTCCCGCAGAGAGAATTGGAAGAGACGCAATCTGGTCGTCTCTCGAGTGGCAACATCAAGGTCTATAGAATCAATGATTTTAAGAAAGTCCTTGAGATGTTGATTAGGATCTTCAGAACGAAGTCCATGGAATGCGCATCCACTTTGCACCAACCGGATGGTGTCGGATCGCAAGGGTGTGATATTGGCTCCTTGCGTGAGCTCAATGGTGTTTCGATAGCCGTGGTGGCTAGGACGGGAATACTCTCCTAAAGTACGGGCTCTAGGAGGTGGTGGTGGTTGTTGTGGTGGTGGGTTGTGTGGGTTAAGGATATTACCATCTTCCATGATGTCGGACGGTAATGGTTACGAACAAAGACACGAAGAAAATAGATAGACTAAAGAAAACCTAGAAAAATAAAATAAAAAAATCTCACTAGAAAGGAATCTAGTGAGTAGACCTAATAGAAATAAAAATTCAACCTAAACAATAACTATTCCCCGGCAGCGGCGCCAAAAACTTGATGCGTGGGTTTTGCAACCTTACAACAGGTTTTACCTCTCGAGGGATCTCAAGAGGCTTACAACCCCACCAGGCAGTGTACCTGACCGATGTAGTATAGTGTAGTGGTAAGTACGGGGGATTGATCGTTCTCCACAGGGAATAGTGTTCGTTAGGTGTGAAAGGCTACTCTAATTAGGTCTAAGGGTTGAGGAAGATTCTTTTTATGTTTTTATAATTTTATGAAAGCAAGTAAAATCTCGGGTTTTGAAGGAGTGGGCGGAATTAGCTGCTAGTCAACTAACCCAAATTACTACAAATGCAAATAAAATAAAATAACAAAAATGAAAAGTGGTGAGAAACTTATGTGTAGAGAAATGTGTTTACTTAGATTTCCTTACTCCCTAACTATCTTTTACCGGTTAATTAGTGTGTATTAGTCGCGTGGATGACGGGTGTATTCCTTAATACCATTCGTGGGGTGGCGTACTTACTTCCCCAAACTCTACAAGCTCCTACTTCACTCCTATGTCGAGCCGGCTAGGAAGCTCCTAACATGGGATCACTAGAATTCGCTTGTGCATTAAATACAACCATAAAAACCTTTAGTACGCGTTTGGTTCATGTTTCTTAAGACGTTCAAGCAAGTTACCGAATAGGAAGTTAGCCAGTTTTCTTAAGCCTAACATAGATAAACAATCATCCAATACAACTAATAACACACTAACAACCAATAATCAATAGCTAGGTTTCATTAGATCTAAGCAAACACAAGATAAAATTAGCCTAACATGTTAAACAAAAGACAAGCATAAGATAGAATCAAACAACACATAGACATATTGAATGATTAATTGATAACTTATCTTTCAATGAAACATGGAAGATCTCAAGGCAAGAAGCCCTGAAAAAGTAGCTAAAATCGTCTTAGGGTTTTATCCCAAAATTCCACACACTAAGCTCTCCTCTAATGACAAAAAATTAGAAAACTATATATAGACTTTGACATCTGACGACGTCACCTTATGCATTGTGACGCCGTCACCTCGCCGCTTTTAGGGTTCCCGGATGACCATCTTGACGCCGTCCCTCTTTAGCTCTTCAAAAATCCATTCTGGCTTATCAAGGCTTGACGCCGTCGGATCCTGAACGTGACGCCGTCCCCTTATGATTTAAGCCGTGACGCCCTTGATTTAGTTAAAGCGTGACGCCGTCAGAATTCTCATGCAAACTCACTGGCCCGTCATGAGTAAATTTCACATCCAACTTTTCTTGCCAAGGCATGACGCCGTCTGGAGTTAATGTTGACGCCGTCAAAGGTGACTTTCAGCACAATTTTGAGACTTTGCCGTTTTCTTCACTTTTATGCTCCAAAAACGTCCAAAATGCCTCCTTTTCCAGATTTCTCCTTAAAAGTACCTAAAATGACAAAAGGAACGATTTAGGGCAATATTTGATCAAATAAATACGATTTCGGGCTTAAATGACCCCTTAAAAGCGGTACACTTTTCGCCTCATCATGTGTTTAAGCACATACCAAAATCCTCCAGACTAAGATATTGAAGAATCCTCACGTAATGTTATAAAAACTCGTTTTTAAAACCAAAAATTTCCAATCTCTTTTTACTAACTTTGAAAAGTAGCAAAATATTCAAAAGAGATTAAGAAATCAAAAGTTCTAAAAACTCCCCGTTTTTCTAATTTATTCACACTAATTCTATTTTTATGTTTTTCTCATTTTCATGTGACGGCTTTGTTGACAATCATTATCTATCAATAACTTTTATGGTCAATGAGTAGGAAACACGACTCATAAAGAAGTGACCATACGGATAAAATTCGTCGTCCCTGATTTTTCACGAGTCCCCAAACTAAGCTTAAAAACGAAATCAATGTTATTTACAAGTTAAATTGCCAACACTACTCATGGAAGTTAATTGTGTAGAACTCTTTGCTCCCATTTTCCTAATTTGCCTCTATTTATTTTATTTTTGGTGAGAAATGAATTGCTTCATATTTTCTCGTTTCGATAGGTTTTTAGTCCGATAAAGATACTAAATTAAGACGCTAAGTAGTTTTCAATCTTCTCTCGAGAACCGTTGCTTTGAAAATGAGGTCCACATCAAGGTTTTTATTTATATTTTTGACTTTTGCATTTTTCTCTTTTTCATTCATCACCATTTTTTTTTTCATATTTTTTTTTCAATCACTAACTTTTCACTTGCGTACCCTAAACGACGGAGCTTCACGGTTTAGTTCCAAGACCTTACACCTTCCGGAAATAAGGATCCAAGGCCCGATCTCGAATCCGTAGCTTAGAGCACTTAACTTATTATTATTAAACGTATTTATTAAGTAACCTTGATGTGTACCCAATTTTTAAAGCAAGGATTCTTTTAAGAAGACCAAGAACTAATCATCGGCAAAACCTAACATCTTTAATTATTCTTACAGTTATATATGGTGAAACAATTTTGTGGGAGCAAAAGGCCACAAGTAACTTCGATGAGCTCTAAAGAGAACCAACTACTCCACGCTTAGCATCTAACTTCTAAATAAACTCTACCATTTCTCGTTCTTCGCAAATTTAAAATCTTAAATAATAAGATCCACGAATGCTTAGCCAAGAAAGGTTAAGGGGACAAGCTAGAGCTCAACATGCCCGATAAAGTCAGAATTTTATTCCTACTTTCACCAGCGGAAAGTCAACAAAATGTCAAAACACTTATTATTATTTTTTTTGCACAAAATTTTTAAATTTTCTCATTTTTTTTTTAATTTTTTTTTTTGGGAGGAAAAACGGGGTTGCATGTGTAAACGGCAAAAAATGCAAGGCACAAATCAAATCGAAAGATTACCCCCCCCCCCAGACTAAAACGAGACATTATCCTCAATGTCTTAAAGGTAAGGGTTCTCCTACATAAATCTAAGGCCGTTTATTAATTATGCCAAAAGATAAATGTAAAATGATAAGATTAAGGATATCGGATGAGCAACGAATGATGAAACTCGAGTGGAGAGAAGCAAACCACGAGCACGAGAGTCTTCATTATTCGGGAAAATCCTAGACACATCACAGAAAACCACGAAACACAAGATATGGAAGAGGTGCCCCTCCTCACTTTTATTAAGAAAATAGAAAGAAGATAGAATGATAAGCATGGGGTGCCTCCCACGAAGCGCTTTGTTTTTGTTAACCGAGTCATGTAGCTTGACTCGACCCCGAATTTAGTTGTCCTTGGGGGAGCAAGTGGAAGAGATAATCTCAATCGGACTTTCATTCAAGATGTTTGGATAAACATTGAAACGTACGAAAGTTCCACACCGATGAGATACCCACGGCTTTAGATAGTAGAAACTATAAGCTGAGATGCCGGGGTCAAAAACTTTGTCTTCATTTCCGGTTGGAAATGATAATAAAGTTTCATTCAGAGATAACTCCATGCAGAATGGGAGTTCTTGATCAGAAATAAGCAGAGGGGAATCACTTTTCTCTAGAATTAAAAGTTCCTTAGATGAGGCGGGAAACTTTAAATTCTTATCAAGAGTAAATTTCATCAAAGTATGAATTTTACCATCATCGAGTATGCCTGGATTAAACACTTTGTCTTCACAAGAAAACTTAGCAGGGTACTCGATGGGAGACTCAATGGAGAAAAGGAAATCATGTTCGGGTGAATGAGGAGCTAAGTCATTTGAAACAATTATAGCATCCTCAATTATGGTTTCCATTTTAGGGTCTTTTTCATCAACGGGTTTATCATATAAATGATTTTTCCATTTGGTTTGACCGGCCCCAAAATCGAAGAGGTCGTCATCCCTTTGTAAATCATTAAGCTCGGTGTAAGAATCAGATGATGGAGTATGGTATAAAAGATTTTCAACTTCTTTAAGATTAACATGAAAGTCAAAAAGATCTTCATCATTTGATAGAAGTGGATCGTTATGAGCGAGTTCATCGGTGAACTCCTCGGGATAAGAATCACATTTAGACGGATCACGGTTCAGCAAAAATTCTAATTCTTTAAGATAAGATTCAAAATCAAACTCATCGTCCTTATCCCCCGGTGGGATTGGATCGATGTGAGCGAGTTCATCGGTGAACTCCTCAAGAAGAAAATCAATACCGGAAGTGGTACTGCCACTACTCTGTTCTTCTGATTTAAAATCAACAACTTGAACGGATTTAGACGGCTTTTCTTCTTTAATTTCCGTCGGAGGGAGTGAAGGTGACGGCTCATTGTATAGCAATTCTTCAATTAAACGAATATCTCGCTCCAGATCAAAGACGGTGTCATCAATTTCCGGTGAAATTGGCTCATCACTAAAGAAAGACTCGAGCTCTTCCATAGTGGAAACACTTCCCTCAACTGGTGTGAGAGAAGGGGAAGAGTCGGAAAGGGTAGGTTTAGAAGTTGGAGTGGGATTGCCACTCGGAGAATCATTTGAAAATTCCAGAAATTTTTGAGCATACTCCTGAACATCTTTGATATCAATTCAGTTTACCGAAAAAATTTCGTAGCTAGAGGAGAAGCTTGCAGTTTGGTCAAGATTAAAAGTAACGGCTTCATCATTAAGTCGAAGAGTTATTTCTTCAGCATATACATCAATCAAAGCACGGCCCGTCCTCAAGAAAGATCTCCCTAGGATGAGGGGAACCCGAGGATCGGCATCAAAATCAACCACAACGAAGTCAACCAGGAAATGGAACTTTCTTACTTTGACGATGACATCTTTAGCGATACCTTTTGTTCGAGTAATCGAACGGTCCGCGAGCTCGAGAGTCATTCGTGTAGGAGTAAGTTCCGGTAAAGAAAGCTTTTTCCACACAGAAAGAGGCATGAGATTGATGCTTGCACCAAGATCGGCCAAGGCTAAGCACTCAATCATTCCCGGAAAATCACACGGGATGAGGAATTTTCCGGGGTCTTCAAGCTTTTCGGGAAGCTTTTTTAGAAGCACCGCCGAACAATTCTCATTAAGCGATGTGTTAGCTAACTCAAACAACTTTTCCTTGTTATTCAATAAGCTCTTAAAAGTTGAAGCAAACTTAGGCATATGAAGTAAAGCATCCGCAAAGCTCAAATCAAAATGAAGCTTTTGAAAAAGTTGAAGGAATTTCAACATTTGTTGATTATTTTGCTCACGAAGCTTTAGGTTTGTCGGATAAGGCAACGACTTTTTATACTTAGGAGCACTCACGGGCTTAGAAGTCGGGACAACCGGAGCTTGGACATCTGCGGTCCTTCCGTTATTAGTAGGAAGTTCCATGTCCTTTGTCACCTCGGTCTCACGGTCGACTACCTTGGGAGGTAGAGAAGAAGAGGTAGTCAGAGCCGTGGGTCCACTATATGATACACCACTCCTAGTAGTGATCGCTTTCACATCGCCCCTCGGGTTAGCGATCGTATTGCTTGGAAGAGTTCCAGAGCCCAAGGGTCGATCATTTAAAGATTTCTTCATCTCAGTCATTTCCTTAATCAAAAACCTAATTGTCTCTTCTTGGGATTTATTGAAATTTTGCTGATTCTGATTTTGAAGAATTAGTTGTTTTAACAACTCATCCGAGGGCGATTGATTTTGATTAAAGCCTTGATTTTGATTGGGATTTTGCCCTTGGTTGTTTTGATTAAAACCCTGGTTGTTATTTTGAAAATTTCCCTAATTAAAATTTCCTTGGTTTTGAAAATTTCCTTGATTCTGATTTTGAAAATTTCCTTGATTCGGGCCTTGATTTTAATTCCCTTGATTTTGATAATTTTTCCCTTGATTGTAATTCCCCTGGTTTTGATTACCATGATTCACCCGATTTTGATTTTGATTATTTTTATTTTGCACATTTTGATTCTGATTTGAATTGAAACCGGGTGGTCCGAGATAGTTGTTAGAATGATAGCTGAGAAGATTGCGGTCTCCTTGAGGTTGGTAACCGTTACCTCCCTGATTATAGGATCCCGAAGCAGCATAAACGCTCTCTTGAGTGAAGCCACCGGTGGCTGGACACTCGAAATACGGGTGTGGACCACCGCATGTTTCACAACTTTGGTTAACAACATCGACTTGATGATTATTGTTATTTTGAGGAAAATGGTTTTGATTGTTTTGGAATGAAGAAAAATCCGGTGGTCCCATTTGGTTATTAGCACCTTGAGGACGGAATCCTTGAATCTGATTGAAGGTTGCTGATGCTACGGTAGCATTCAAACCTTGGCCACCGGAGGCTTGACAATCATAATAAGGATGTGGACCACCACAAATATCACATTTTTGATTCACCACATTGACGGGCTGAGAAGGTCTTTCTTTAATTAGAAGCCCAATTTGTTTAGTGAGAGCGGCAAGAGTCTCTTCTGATTCGCTATTAGCATTTAAAACTCGGGCAAAAGCATCATCTAATTTGTTACTCATACTTGAAACTTGAGTTTTGGTTCTAGAACTCCTCACTCTGGGTTTATTTTCAATGATAGTCAAAGCTTCTTGAGTATTTCTAGTCAGAAAATTTCCACCCGCAGCAGAATTGAGTGAATCTTGATCAGATGGATTCAACCCATTGTAGAAAGTATCAATTTGGTGCAAGGTTGAAAATCCGTGATTAGGACACTTCTTTAACAACTCTTTGAATCTATCCCAAGCTTCGTTGAACGATTCATCGAAAGCTTGCTGAAATCGAGTGATTTGATTTATGAGATTCGATGTTTTAGAAGGAGGATAAAAGTAGTTCACGAACTTGGAGGCTAAGTCATCCCAAGTAAAAATCGAATTAGGAGGTTCCTTGTCAAGCCAAGTCCAGGCTGCTCCTACGAGAGAAAAAGGGAATAACTTCAATTTAAGCACATTATGAGGAACGTGATTTAAGTTAAGTGTTTCAGTGATGTCGATGAATTTCTGGACATGGGAATGAGGATCTTCATTTTCAAAGCCGTGAAAGGAAATACCGGTGATAAGATTAAGTAACCCAGTTTTAATTTCAAATTGATTTTCAAACATATTGGGTATCACGATTGCTTTGCCAACACCATTGAAAGGTGATTGGAGTAATTCTTCCATTGGTCGGAGATCGGGAGCCGGATTATCCAAATTTTGAGGGGGTGGCCCCTCATCTTGGTTGCGATCACCCATAGTGAAAAATGATGGATGACGACGATTACTTTGACGTAATAACCTCTCGGGGTTTGATATAGGAGAATGAAGATTGGGAGAAGACGAAGAACGAGTGCGCATGCACTAGAACAACACAAAATTTAAAAAGAAAAACAAATTTGAAAATGAAAATCTTTTTGGGTTTTTATATTTAAGAAAAATACAAACACAGTATTCTTGGTAACCGATTAGTTAATCGATAATCGTTTCTCTCAAGACTACTCGCAGAGTGGCGGAAGAGAAGAATGGATCTCTTTTCGGTTTGCAATTTAATGTCAAAACCTCCTTAAACCTCTTGTATAGGTTGTAATCTCGAGATAATCCGAAAACAATTAATTTCACGATTTCTTTTGTTGTTTTTCAATTTTTTTTAGTATTGTTAACACTTTAGGAAAAGTGTTAGTGGTATTTTTAATTTTTTTGGATTTTATATTTTTGAAAAATATTTACGAAGAAAAACGATAACTTCCCGGGAGAAGGATCTTTAAAACACAAATCGAAAAACGGAATCACGAATTCACGTCAACCTTCTCCGGCAGCGGCGCCAAAAATTGAATTGATACAATTTATAATCCCAAAAGGAAACACAAGTGGAAATATGTGTAACCCCGGTTCGTTGTCCCGACGAAGGTGTTAATGGAATTTGTGATATCGGGATCGTGAATCGTGTAGTGAATAGTGAAAGAGTGGGGTTTTGGTTTTTAAGCTAGAAATATGAAGTATCAATTAAAAACAATAAATAAGGCAAGGGAAATAATTAATTAAAGCCTACTTAACTAAAAAGCAAGGGAAACTTAAAAATGCGTAAAACCCGGGCTAATCCCGAGCTTTAAAAGGAAAATAGAAAAATATTAATCCTAGGAATGCCAAATTAATTTTCCTAAATCCTAATTAATAAAAGAAAATTAAAAAAAAAGAATTATATATATATTTTTTTATTTTAATTTTTATGAATTAAAAACTAAATAAAAGAAATTAAATCAAGAAAAATAGCAAAACTATTTGGAAAGTTATGGAATTTTTTTGGTAAATACTTTAAACTATTTAGAATATAAGAAAATTAAAAACTTTGAAAAAGCTAATATGAATAAGCTGAAGATAAACAAAACAGCTTTAATAAGCAAATAATGGAAAAGAAGGTTAAATAAAAATTGATGTAAGGTTCTAATGAAGAAAGTCCCTAGGGCAGTTAGATGAGGTATGTATGTGGTGAGCTGGGTGGCCAGGGTTCGAATCCCAGCAGTGCACTTTTTGAAAACTATATTATTATTTTTTATTTTTCTTTTTGGAACTGAATCAATGCTTAATTTTAAGCACTTTTTCTAAATCAAATATTTTTGAAACCTTATATCAGCTAAATAGTGAGCTTAATGTCATGTAATAAGATAAACAACAAATCAAATAACCACATAAGACAAGCTAAGAAAAGCTAAAAGAAAACAAGATTAAGCTAAGCAAACAATTTCTACTCTGAACTACAACTTAATCAGATAACAATCATGATAAGCAATAAGCACAAGGATAAATCAAAAAAGCTAAAAATCAAAACAGTGCAGGCCTAAAAATGGGGTCTGAGGTGCTAATTAGGCCAATGAAAAGCAGTCAATAAGCTATTCTTAAAATTTGGAAAAATATGAAATCAGAAGATGAGCAAGCCAAGATTACTTGTACCAATTGAGAGCTTATAAGGACTGACTATGAAGAAGTTAAACATCTAAAGGAAAAGCTAAAAACCAATGAGGGCTGCTGATTAAGTTTGAAGTCTGATGCAGCAGTTGGACTATTTTGATAAAAAGAGGTAGCAAAACTTGATTAAATGACACCAACTCTTGGAAATTCACTCAACACTCTAAACTGAACTTAAGAACACCAAAAATAAGTACCAAATAAGCCCAAGCTTATGGGTGGCTAAACTGATCAGTTCAGATCCTCTATTTGTATTACCTATCTAGAATCCTCAAAAGGCTTCAAAACTGCTTAAATCCTACTGAAATCTACTTAACTAGCTCCAAATAAGCTCAATCAAAGTTCAACTTATGGTCAATGAACAGTGACTTGAGTCTATTACCCAAATTAAGCTTAAGCCAAACACCCCTTTTTGAAACTGTTTTTGCAAATTTTAACTAGAACCCACTAATTTTAGCTATGAATCTGATTCTCCATTAATTATCTAACTTATATATCAACTAATAAGCCACTTTTAATTCCTAAATAAGCATTAAATAAGCTAGCTCCTATATGACTATTTTTAGCTTTTTATGATTTTTTAGTAAAACCAGATTTAAACTAGTGACACCTAACAAACCCTACTCTAAATTCAAAATGATGAACAAATAAGAAAATATTGTTCAGAAAAAGCACTTAAGTATTAGAATAAGCATATAGTAATAAGCTAGAATTTGGAATAATGAGACTTACAAAGGACTAGCTTGAGAACAGAAGTGAACCACTAATCTAACAACCCAGGCTTGTAAACACAAGCCAAAAATTCCCAAAGTGCTTATTTCACCTCAACTTTGACTTTGGTTGACTTTTTGAGCATTTGAGACAAAAATAGTTTTAAACCTATTATAAAACTCACAATAAGCTAAAAAGATTAAATGAGCTTACTTATTAAATATAATATATATAATATATATATATATATATATATAAATATATATATATATATATATATATATATATATTTTCTTTTTTTTTTGGTTTTTGGATTTTTGGAATGAAAATAGAAGTTATGAAAATATTTGAATGAAAACTTGAAAAGAGCTTAAGGAGAGCTTAATAAGACAGAAAAATAAGCTATGATTAGCTTATATTCACATAGATGAAAATAGAACAAAGTGCTTTTAAGGAAATAAAATCAAAACTTAACTTTCATTAATACTTAAAAACTGAGTACATAACATCATTTCAACTCATAAAAATACTGAATTTAAGATTACAACTAAAAAAAAAACGACACTACAATATACCCTAAACTAGACTCTAAAAAACTAACCCCAAACGAGTGAGAAGAGGCTGCTATTTATAGGCCTCAGGATCAGTTAGGGTTCCTCAGGATCCTTCAGGAAGCTTGATAACAGCCCTTGGATTCAACTTGGTGATCACTCCTTGAATTTGCAACCGTTAGATTGGGGTGATGGTGTCACAACCAATAAGATAGCTGAGAAATGCCACTCTTGCATTCTCTGCCATGTCAGAAACCTTCTAGAAGTTTTTAAGGAAGGTAATTTAATGTGGGAGCAGGGTAATAAGTGGGAACGATGATGAACAGTAAGTAGTAGTGAAAATGGCGGGTTTTTTTTAGTTATGGGGTTGACCGGGTTTTTCTTGATTGACTTGGGTTAATTACTGGGAAACGGGTATGGGATCCGGGTTGGGTTTGGGTTTAATATTAAAGGAATGGTGGGTTGGGCTAGGTGGGCTGGGGGTAGAATTGGATTGGGTTGTCTTTATAAAGGGTTTTATTATTTAGGGAATTTGGTTAGGACATGTGGTAAAATGTATTTAATTTAAGGGACTAAGTTTGCCATTTAAGGAAAGTTATCCAGGGACTGATTTTGTAATTACCTAATGATCCAAGGGCTGTTTCTTCAAATATATTTTTTTCTTTGATGATTTCTTTCCCGGTTCCGACTTTAAATATCTCTTCCAAATCTCGTGCTCGCGTTTTCCGGGTTTTTCTTGGTATTTTGTCCATATTTCTGAATATCCGTACCTGCATAGAAACAAACACAAAAACGAAAATATCTTTGGCATTTTGGTTAGTTTTTGGTCGTTTTGGTCTTAATTTGGTCAAGAAAAGGTATGTGTTTAAGCACATACCAACGGTTTTCACCGATCATAAGAGTCTTCAACACATATTGGATCAGAAGGAGATGAACATGAGACAGCGCCGATGGTTAGAATTGCTCAATGACTACGATTGTGAAATTCTCTATCACCCCGGTAAAGCGAATGTTGTGGCTGATGCCTTGAGCAGAAAAGAAAGAATCAAACCTCTCAGAGTCCAATCTCTGGGAATGACCATTTGTTCACCCCTTCCATCACAAATCCTCATAGCCCAATCAGAAGCTCTCAAAGAAGAAAACAGACCCATGGAGAAGATTTACGGTATGCCTGATGAACTCAAATAAGTACATTTTATTATCATCATTTATCCTATTTATTTGACTTGTTTTATTATATTATGTATGAGAATTGATACTTAATCGTTTACTTTCATAATTCTCAGTTAAAAACAAGCATTTGGTGAAACTTAGCTATTATGGACTAAAAATGGAGAAAAATGATCAAGATTGGAAAAGGTTGCTGAAATGAAGAGATTGAAGACCATTGCCTGACTTTGAAGAATGCACGCATGCAATTCGGTCATGCGTTGCAAATGAAACTTTGGTCAACGAAGAAGAACCAACTTGTTCTACTCCAGATGCGCCGCATTATACTTCTTACATACGGCGCATCACTATCTAGATTTCACCAGTTTCGATCCAAGATACAAGAAGACATGCGCCTCATACAGTTATGAAGATACGCCGCATCTCAAGGCGGTGTACGAATATTCTGGAATATAATAACCTTGGACCCCACGTGAAGTTAAGTCAATGCGCCGCATCTACTTATTCAATGCGCCGCATCTTACCCTCAGACAGAAACTTTAAATACCCCAGGACCAGACGAATTTAGGGAGCCCTAGTTTTAGAAGAAGACCGAAGACCAGAAAACCTAAGGCCGAATTCAGTCGAATAGGCAGCACAAGACACACCCGAACGAAGATACAAGAGCTGTAAGAAGGTCCTGCATGTGTTTAATTCATTAAGTAGTTTTGTTTCATTGTATTAGTACACTTTAATTCATCAGGATTGGTGGCTTGTGTAATGTGACAACGGAAAGGTTGCACTCCCTTAAAACTGCTTTCCCATTAATTAAAGTTTCTATGTTGATGTCTTTGGTGACTTTTATTAGTGAATTGATAACCTCTGTGTCTATTAGTGGCTTGTCGTATGTGACTACGGAAGATCATATTGCTCCCACGGTTATAACTAACTTGATCACTTAGGAATAACTTTTAGACATAAGTAATCATTAAGGGTTTACTCGCCAATAAGATTAGAGCCAACGAGAAAGGGTTAATTACATACACTTCATATAAAACTAGCAATAAAACAAGTGACAAGCTACTTAATTATCAGGACAGGTCTTCTTATTGTCTCAAGTATTTATCTGTGTACGTGCGTGCTTATCGCTGATTCGTGCTCATTAGTTTAGTTTATTATTTAATTGCAACCAAAACGTGTCAGTCTCTCAGGCTGAACCCCCTTGTGTTAGATTAGGTTGTATAATTGACTTAAGATATTAAAATACTGATTAGAATAACTAGATAATACGTTCCACTCTTAGTGATCGATACTCTACTTACCATTATATTCATACTGACCGGGTACACTGCTCTTTAAGTGTGTGTGTTATTGATAAGTCGGCTAAATATAAATTTAAAACTTGAGTAGGCATTAATACTGCTAAACCGCAACGACACATCACGCACCATTAAGTTTTTGGCGCCGCTGCCGGGGAGTGAATTGTTATTATCTGTTAATTTGATTAGTATTTTAATTAGTTTTTTTTTTCTTTTTTTTTTTTTTTTTTTTTTTTTTTTTTTTTTTTTCTTTTTAATTTTTAGATTTTAACCGCTAACCGTGTTGTGTATTAGATTAATTGCATTCATTGTATTATTTGCATATTTTCTGTTTTGTGCGTTATTTGTTTTCTTTTATTTTTGTTGCTTTTTGTTTGTTTTTTTTTTTTTTATTTTTCTGTTTTTCTGCATACTGCTATCGTTGTACTGAGCTTATTCAAACGATAGGCGCATCTATTTTCATAGATACGGCGTATTGCGTTTAATTTTTATAAAACACAACGCGTTTAATTAATTCGAATACGGCGCATCTTTCCCCAAGATACGGCGTATTCTGTTTTTAATAAGAAAATTTTTCTAAACGTTAACGCCATACGGCGCATCTGTTTTTACAGATACGGCGTATTTATTATTTTAATTAAAAACAGTTTTCGAATTATTAAACAGATACGACGCATCGATTTTTATCGATACGGTGCATCTTTCTGAATCAAAAATCTTGTATTTTGAAACGTAACGAAAATACGGCACATTAACTTTTGTTAACACAACGTATTTAATTTAATAAATATAGTTGATTTTTGATATTCGCTTTGATCGTTCCACTACTCTCGTGCGCAAGTTGTTTACTTTCAGGATAAATGATGGCTTAAGCATCACTATGGAAGATTACATCCTGTACCAAACCGAGAGACGCTAGCTGGAGTGATCAAACCTTTGACAACTAGAAGGCTGTAATAAGACGACAAGAGTGGAGGAAAACTCAGTACTGGTAACATAGAACGTCTTTAATTCTTGAAATAATTCCAGGTAACCTCTACAATAATTCACCCGGCCTTAGAAAGAGTTCTCTACGAAATCTCTCTCAATTTCACTATACATTTATAATCTTGATTTTGTAAGCTAGAACACGATATTTGTTCCTAACCCCGGAATAAATCATTATCTACTAAACAATAAGATTATAATTACTAATAAAACAAATATACTTGTTGATCTTATCTTGGATTTATATATATCATATGCCGTTTAACCCCAATTTGATGTATAAGGAATTATGTTGCGGAGGCCAAGGTACATTCCTTATTTAAATTTCCTTCACTAACATAGCGATACGGCGGATCTAAATATCCCAAGCGCCGTATCTCTGACCAACTAGGACTCATTGACTAGTCAACGAAATTAAATAGATACGGCGCATTCCAATTTTTCAATACGGCGCATCGTTTTGCCCTATAAATACGACGGGAATGCGCCGGATCTCAACTTTTTACCCCAAATCCTCACACAGTTAAAAACACACACACAGTAAAATTAAACCCTAAATCCGAGCATTTTTCTCAAATCAAACCTCTAATCCGATCTCTTAACCTACTCCTAATCATATAATTAAGGTAATTATTCTATTTCGACTTAATTTTGTTAATATAAAAATTCTGGTTTATGTGATTAATTCGATTAAGGCATAAATTATATAGGGATATGATTAGGACTTGCATTAGATGATTTCCCCCGTATTTAATTTGCATAAATCATTGACTTTCTGGCCTAGTTTTTTTTGAATATGAATTAGGGTTTTGAATTCGATTTTGAATTTTAGTGGGAAAATGGATTGGTGGTGGTATAATAAACTTTTAGAACTTTTATAATGGGTAAATGGAACTGTGATGTTAAGTGGGAGTTTACGTCACGGGTCCGGATTCTTGGAATGCGTGCCTGACCCCCTTTTTATGCTGATAGATTGATAGATGCGGCGTAACGACCTATTTCCAATTTAATATAATTCCATATACGCCGTATTACTTAATTTAGATACGACGCATCTCGATACGCCGTATCTCATTTCTTGCTCCGCATCTCTTATATTTCACAAATACGCCGCACTGATTTATCAGTTGCGCCGTATCTACCATATTTACAGAATGATTTCTAACCTCGAAGATTTATTGCAGATGGCACTACCCGCAGCTGAGAACAGACATCCATGGCTCAGCTTTGAGACTTTTGGACTGACTCCTGATACATTGGATGAGTATTTGAGGAGGCTTAGAGTTATTTACTTCAAGAGGATTTTCAGGGTCTCGGTTCTTGGTGAGGATATTGGATTGATTGGAGGGGGGCATGCTGCTGATAGTTTGCATCGTAGGTTGGAGATGGTTGTTAGTGATGATGATGATGAGTTGATATTTCTTATTATGCTTGACAAAGACTGGCATTAAGTTCAACATGAGACTACGAGAGGACGTGAGAGATAAACCGTGGAACGAGTCATTTTACAACAGACTATTAACAGTCTGTCTGGTAACTACATGCGCCGCATCTGGTAAACAGATGCGACGCATCCTATCCTTTATTTCGTTTTATTTTATTTTTATTTCAGGCCCGCAGAAGATACGGAGATGCGACGCATCTCCATCCTAAGATGCGACGCATCTCCTGCACTGGTCATATCTTACTTAATTTTCTGCATTTTTATTTTTAACTTTAAAACTCTTTGTCAGTTTGTTTTAATGCGGCGCATCCCTGGTTAAGGATGCGACGCATCTTTTATTTTATTTTGTAATTATTCCAGGCTCGATACGGCGTATCTTCTTCCATAAGATACGGCGCATCGACTGACCTGACGATTTTCAGTTTTAATTTTTAAGTTTTATTTTTACTAACTACTAATGTATTATGCAAGTTTGAACCTTCTTAACTTAGGTGTGTTAAAGTCTTGATGGTATTATAGATTCCTGCATTTCCTGTGGATACATCAAATATGAAGCTTAAACGTTCTCATCCACAAGAAAGATGATTTTTGCCATTATACTAATGGAGGATCATACCGAGCAAATCTCAGGGGAGTTTTTCTGTTCTAATTCTTTTATTTTCCAGATTTTAACCTTTTATACAAACAACGAGGACGTTGTTTAACTTAAGTGGGGGGATTGGAGAATTAGAACACTTACTTGTCCAAAACTTTTTCAAAAGTTATGCTTAAAATGCGCTTAATCTATCAAAATTAAAATTTTTAGCATGTTTTTTGTTTAAGATCTAAGTTGCATAGCTGCACACATAACATTATTTCCAAAAATAGTGATTTTTCAAAATTCACAAATCTATGAGTGTGCCGGTGACTTGTAAACTTTAGAACTTGGCTTGTATACTATTCGAGATCACCATTATAAGTATTATTTTTATAATTGGAATGACTTGTCTAAATTGGTAAATTTCTAGGATTACACTCAAATAGCCTTTATATGTTATGTGTTATTAGCTAACTACACTGGTTAGTTAACCCCGTATAAACCCTTTGTTACTCTCACTTTTAGAGTAAGATACCCCTAGAAAAACACTTAGAGCCATTCCTTTCGTTTCTTACACCAATGTTTAAAATGTTTCGTTACACCTTACACCTTAGCCTACCCTGTAGATTAAAATCCGTGGTTGGTTAATTGCTTTAGGCAAAGTGTGTTTCCTTACATTACTTGTGTTCGCGTGCGTAATTCATTATCTATGGTTAGGTCGGGAAATTGCACAATGCAATTGGAGTGAAAGTAAATATTGTATATCTTTGAATCTTGTTTTTCGTGTGTTTACTATTTTCACTATTACCGTTATTTCTGAAGTCATGAAAAGTATAGAAAAATTATCCAGAGTTATCGTTATAGTGATGTGGTGAAATTTTACACATCTATGTTTATGTTTCAAGTTAAAGAAAAAAAAATAAAAAAAAAAATCGTAAAAATGAGAAAAGAAAAAGAAAAAGAAGAAGTTGGAAGCTTGCTTTAACTAACTTATGTAAAGTTTTGTATTAAGTGGTCGATATCACCACTATTTGTTATATATTATATTTATGGATTGAATGGGAGTTGAACGTTATGGGAACGCCAACTAAGGATATTCTTTGATTAAGATCTTGTTGAGTATAATTCGTGTCTACCTAAAGCGTGTGTTTCAAGTGTTAAAGCGTGAGTTATTCAATGATATGAGTCTTATTCATGGGATGGTTGGGATAGTGATTAACCACACTTAGGATTTTAATTTATCTGTTTTGTTTATTTTTCATTTTACACCAATTTGTATCCCAAATATTATTCATACCCTATACCATTCTTTATCCAAACCTTTGATTTATTGAGATTAGGGATTTGAGCAATCTTAAGTATCGTAGTCGTGGATTCGGCTATGTATTTATGATTTTGTCGCCCTTTTTGATATAATATTATTGGTGAAGATTACTTGGTCCTATCTTTAGCCTATTCGAGTTAAGGATTTGAGCAATTGCAAGTATCGTGTTCGTGGATTCGATCATGTATTTGTGATTTTGTCGCCTTTTCTGGAATTTGAGATCGATAGAGATTAAGAAGAATGATTAACCTTTAAACCTCAAAACCCTTTTTACCGCTTTAGACTTCTTATTCCTTGGCTTTAGTGGGGGAGATGCGTAAACTTGCCAAGTTTATGATAGAATATTCGTCACGACTGGACAGTTAAACGATTAGATTTGCTTTTATCAAAATATTTTATTTTACTTCTAATTCGTTAAGTGTTTCATTGTGTGATTATGACAAAACGAATACATGCTTAAATATAAAAATAAATCCTAATATCTTTTAGGATATATATTTTCATAAGATTAATTCTAAGGTTTACTTGGGGACAAGTAAAGTTCAAGTGGGGGGATATTTGATGAACTCAAATAAGTACATTTTATTATCATCATTTATCCTATTTATTTGACTTGTTTTATTATATTATGTATGAGAATTGATACTTAATCGTTTACTTTCGTAATTCTCAGTTAAAAACAAGCATTTGGTGAAACTTAGCTATTATGGACTAAAAATGGAGAAAAATGATCAAGATTGGAAAAGGTTGCTGAAATGAAGAGATTGAAGACCATTGCCGGACTTTGAAGAATGCATGCATGCAATTCTGTCATGCGTTGCATATGAAACTTTGGTCAACGAAGAAGAACCAACTTGTTCTACTCCAGATGGGCCGCATTATACTTCTTACATACGGCGCATCACTATCTAGATTTCACCAGTTTCGATCCAAGATACAAGAAGACATGCGCCGCATACAGTTATGAAGATACGCCGCATCTCAAGGCGGTGTACGAATATTCTGGAATATAATAACCTTGGACCCCACGTGAAGTTAAGTCAATGCGCCGCATCTACTTATTCAATGCGCCGCATCTTACCCTCAGACAGAAACTATAAATACCCCAAGACCAGACGAATTTAGGGAGCCCTAGTTTTAGAAGAAGACCGAAGACCAGAAAACCTAAGGCCGAATTCAGTCGAATAGGCAGCACAAGACACACCCGAACGAAGATACAAGAGCTGTAAGAAGGTCCTGCATGTGTTTAATTCATTAAGTAGTTTTGTTTCATTGTATTAGTACACTTTAATTCATCAGGATTGGTGGCTTGTGTAATGTGACAACGGAAAGGTTGCACTCCCTTAAAACTGCTTTCCCATTAATTAAAGTTTATATGTTGATGTCTTTGGTGACTTTTATTTGTGCATTGATAACCTCTGTGTCTATTAGTGGCTTGTCGTATGTGACTACGGAAGATCATATTGCTCCCACGGTTATAACTAACATGATCACTTAGGAATAACTTTTAGACATAAGTAATCATTAAGGGTTTACTCGCCGATAAGATTAGAGCCAACGAGAAAGGGTTAATTACATACACTTCATATAAAACTAGCAATAAAACAAGTGACAAGCTACTTAATTATCAGGACAGGTCTTCTTATTGTCTCAAGTATTTATCTGTGTACGTGCGTGCTTATCGCTGATTCGTGCTCATTAGTTTAGTTTATTATTTAATTGCAACCAAAACGTGCCAGTCTCTCAGGCTGAACCCCCTTGCGTTAGATTAAGTTGTATAATTGACTTAAGATATTAAAATACTGATTAGAATAACTAGATAATACGTTCCACTCTTAGTGATCGACACTCTACTTACCATTATATTCATACTGACCGGGTACACTGCTCGTTAAGTGTGTGTGTTATTGATAAGTCGGCGAAATATAAATTTAAAACTTGAGTAGGCATTAATACTGCTAAACCGCAACGACACATCACGCTCCATCAATGCCCGAGAATGAAAATGGTTTTGTAAAAAGATCAGATGGTATGTTGTGTTTCAAAGAAAGATATTGGGTTCCTCTCTACGGAGGTATTCGAGATCTCATCATGCGTGAATCTGACAAATCCAGGTACTCTATTCACCTAGGTTCTGACAAGATGTATCAGGATCTCAAAAAGATTTATTGGTGGTCAAACATGAAAGCCGACATCGCTGAGTATGTTGGGAAATATTTGACTTGTTCAAGAGTCAAGGCGGAAAGTCAAAAGCCATCGGGATTGCTTGTACAACCGGAACTACCAGTATGGAAATGGGAAATAATTACCATGGATTTCATCACTAATCTACGAAAGATGTCAACTGAATTGGACACCTTCTGGGTCATCATTGATCGTCTCACCAAGTCCGCTCATTTCCTACTGTTGGGTTTAAAAGAAGCTGCTGCTACTTTGAAGATAATGCTGCTTTGTATGTTATACTGCTGCTCATGGAACTTAAGGAAAATACACTAAGTATAATTCTGCTGCTAAGCTTAATAATTCTACTGCTAGTGTATACATTCTGTTGCTAGAAGAAAACTGATGAATGGTGAAATAAGCTAAGTGTCATTCTACTGCTAGCCTAAGAAGATTCTGCTGCTAGAGTAATGATTCTGCTGCTTATTAGATATGTAAAGTTTGTTAAGATAATTTTGGTAAAGATACGATTTGATATTATCTTGTATAGAAAGTTTTGTAACCGACTAGGACTCCTTAAGTCTATAAAAGGAGGATCTAGGGTTAGGGTTTAGAGTTGCTAGTACACGATTGTTAGCATACATATTGTATTCACTTCAAGGTTCGTTGTAACCCTGTTACTTTTGAGTAACCGTATTCAATATATTGAGGTGATAGTTGAGAGAATTATTGTGTGTCCGATTGTTAATTCTTTTTAAGATTAATTACTAAATTCCGCGTAGTGATTAATAGCTTGTTCAAGAACAGTCTCTATACCTATTGTCTTAGATCTACATCTAGGATAACTAACAGGATCGATTAAGCTCAACTAGGATCAACAAGTGGTATCAGAGCTTGTGATCTAGAGACTGCCATCAAGAAGAATTTCGTATAATCAGATCTGTTCATCATCTGCATAAGCAATGGATTCCGATACTACTCATATGGTGACTGCTTCAAAGGTACCAATGCTGAAGGCTGGTGAGTATGAACTCTGGAAGATGAGGATTGAGCAATACATGAAGATGCTTGATTTCTCCATGTGGGAAGTCATTCAGAATGGAGACACTCTTCCTACTAAGACTGCTGATGGGAAAGATGTACCTATTAAAACTAATGAGGAGAAGGCACAAAGGAAGCTGGAAATCAAAACTCACAATATGCTGTTGATGGTATTCCTAATGAATACCAATTGAGTTTTGGTAAAACTCAGTCTGCTAAAGAATTGATGGATGCTGTTGAACTCAGATTTGGTGGGAATGAGGCTACTAAAATGTCTAGGAAGAATCTGCTCAAGCATCAATTTGAAACATTTACTGCTTCAAGTTCAGAAACAATTGATGCTACCTATGATAGACTTCAGAGGTTGGTGAGTCAATTACAACTTATGAAGGTCTCAATTCTTCAAGAAGACATCAATCTCAAGTTTTTGAGGAGCTTACCATCTGAATGGAATACTCATACAGTGGTCTGGAGGAACAAGGCAGACTTTGAAACAATGACTTTGGATGATTTGTACAACAACTTAAAGGTATATGAATCTGAAGTCAAAGGTACATCCAGCTCATCTTCTAGTTCAAGTAACCTTGCTTTTATTTCCTCTAACAACAAGGGATCTGGAAGCTCTCATGACAACCATTCTGCTGCTGCTCATGTTGTTGCTGCTGTTGGGGCACCTGTTTCTGCTGCTAGTTCAAATACTGATAACATCAATGATGCAGCTATATGTGCATTTTTGGCTGATCTCACTACAAGCACAACTATTACTGATCAGGATCTGGAGCAGATAGACCTTGATGATCTAGAAGAGATTGACTTGAAATGGCAGATGGCCATGCTTACTATGAGGGAAAGGAGATTTCTTAAGAAAAATGGAAGAGCACTCAAGTACAGATAAACCAATGTGGGGTTTGATAAGTCAAAAATTGAGTGCTATAATTGTCAGAGAAAGGGACACTTTGCTAGGGAGTGTAGAGCACCAAAGAAGAACAAAGAGCCTGCAAGGATAGTTCCCATTGAAGAAACCAAGACTACTGTTGCTCTGGTTTCATGTGATGGCTTAGGTGACTATGACTGGAGTGACCAAGCAGAGGATGGACCAAATGCTGCTTTCATGGCTGAAGAAGAAAAAAAGGGATACAATTTTGCTCTAATGGCCTATGCTTCTTCATCCTCTGGTTCAGACTCTGAGGTATCCAATGAGTCATCTTGTTCTTTTAAATCATGCCTAGATACTGTTGAGGAATTAAAATCTAGGAATGAAAGTTTAAGAATGGAAGTAGATAAGTTAAAACTTGACAATTTAGGTTATAAATATGGCCTAAAATCAGTAGAAGCAAAACTTGACTTTCTTAAACAAAATGAAGTAGAGTATGTTGATAAGATTAATGGTCTAGAAGTTGAAATTATTAAGAAAAATGCTGAAATTAGTGTTCTTAATAAAAGAGAAGAAGAGGCTGAGAAGGCTAGAGATGTAGCCTTATCTGCAAAAGAAAAACATGTCATTTTGGTTGAAAAACAACAACTTGCAACTGACCTTATCAACAAGTCTATTGGAAGTCAAATACTTAGAAGAGGGAGTTGTTTAGGATTTGTTGAAGTACCACCCCCAGTCAAAAGTTCTTTTGCACCTCCCAAAAAGGAATTGTCATTCTTAACTGAGGTAGAAGTAAAACCTGTAGGTGAGTCAAGTAATGAAAAACCTGATAGAACAAATGCATCTAAGGGAGAAAAGAAGTCTGATACCTTGATCATAGAAGATTGGGTGTTAGATAGTGAGGATGATGAGACTGATTCAACACCCAAAACTGCGAAGAGAGAAATTTTTAGGACTGTTGAACCAAAAGTCACACAGGTTAACACAGCTTAAACTAAAGCTAAAAATGTTGAATTTGTAAAACCTGTGCTAGGAAGTAGAATCTCTAGGAAAGTGGCTGAGTATGATGATAAACCTAGAGATTATCCTAGGAAGACTAGTGACTTGCCTAGAGGAAACCAGAGAAACTTGCTCCAGCTGATCTCACACAAGTTAGGTAGTGACTTTGAACTGGTTAAGAAGGCATGTCACAGCTGTGGTAGTTTTGAGCACTTGCAAGAAGATTGTTATTACTCAATACCTGTTAGAACTAGTGCTCAAAAACCTGTTTGGAACCAACATACTAGGGTGAACCATAGGAACTTTTCTAGAAAGACTCACCCACATCCCAAAAGAAGTATGGTTCCTAGGGAAATTTTATTAAGAGATGGTGTTTCTAGGACTATTTCTACTGTTGCACCATCAAGGCCCATTCCAAAGAAAACAGAGTTTTCTACTGCTAAGGCAAAAGCAGTTTCTGCTGCTAAGCCAAAAGTGGTTATTGATACTGTTGTGGGCACTCATTTCTATGTTGTTAAGGCCTCATCTTGCTGGGTCTGGAAACCTAAAACCAGACACAGCAGTGCATCAATGAACTTCAAGAAATTTGATTACTTTGATGCACAAGGCAGATCCAAGTCAGTAATGGCTTGGGTCCCAAAGAGAAACTAATTCTCTTACTTTTTGTGCAGGGCAATCTACAGGATGAGCTAAAGGATAAATGCATTTTTGATAGTGGATGCTCTTCACATATGACTGGAGACCAAAGCAACTTGGAAAATTTTGAAGCTTTGGATGGTGGCTATCTTTCCTTTGGGAATAACCCCAAAGGAGGTAAAATTGTTGAGAAATGTACTATTAAAATAGGCACCTTGGATTTTGAAAAAGTGTATTTGGTCAATGGACTTAAGATCAATCTTTTTAGTGTCTCACAGATGTGTGACAAAAAGAATTTTGTTCTTTTTACAGACACTGAGTGTCTTGTCTTATCTCCTGACTACAAGTTGCCTGATGATAAATTAGTGCAACTTAGAGTCCCTAGAAAAGACAATATATACAGTGTGGACATAAAGAACATTCTTCCCAAAAGAGATTTAACTTGTCTGTTTGCCAAAGCCACAATTGATGAATCCAAACTTTGGCATAGAAGATTGGGCCATTTAAATTTTTAAACAATAAATAAATTGGTTAAGGGCAACCTTGTAAGAGGTTTAGCTTCAAAAAATTTTGAAAATCCTGAAACCTGTGTTGCTTGTCAAATGGGAAAGCAACACAGAGCTTCTTGTGAGTCCAAAGTGATGAACTCTATTTCTGAGCCCTTGCATATGTTACATATGGATCTGTTTGGTCCAACTTTTGTGAAAAGCTTGAATAAGAAAATGTATTGCTTAGTGGTCACTGATGATTTTAGCAGATTTACTTTGGTTTTCTTCTTAGGAACTAAAGATGAGACATCTAGCATTCTTAAGGCTTTCATAACAAGAGTAGAAAACCTAGTTAATCACAAAGTTAAGATAATCAGATGTGAAAATGTGATGAATCAGTTCTGTATTGAAAAAGGTATCTTAAGACAGTTTAGTGTGGCTAGAACTACTCAGCAAAACGGTGTGGCTGAAAGGAGGAATAGGAAATTAATTGAGGCTGCTAGGACAATGTTGCCAGAGTCAAAATTACCCACTACTTTTTGGGCTGAAGCAGTTAACACTGCTTGCTTTGTGCAAAATAGGAGTAAGGTAGTGAAGCCTCATAACAAGACCCCTTATGAATTATTTCATGGTAGGAAACCTATGATAGATTTCTTGAAACCATTTGAGTGTCCTGTTACTATCTTAAATACCATTGATTCACTAGGCAATTTTGATGATAAAGTAGACCAAGGTTCCTTTGTTGGATACTCTACAAATAGTAAGGCTTTTAAGGTATTTAATCAAAGAACTAGGCATGTGGAAGAAAACTTACATGTTAGGTTTAGTGAAACCACACCTAGTGTTGCTGGAAAAGGACCTGAATGGCTGTTTGATATTGATTCCTTAACCAAGAGTATGAATTATCAACCAGTGATTGCAGGTACAACTAACATGTCTGCAGGTACACAAGCTAACTCTAATGCAGGTACACAAGCTATGGAGGATGAATCTGCTAAGGAGTTTGTCTTGATTGAGAAATGGAAGATTAATCAGCTTATCACACCAAAAGAAAAAGAGGGCAAGAGTTCAAAGGATGATGCTGTTTATGAAGAAGTACCAAAGGATGATGCAGAAGGTAGTGATAAACCTTCAAATGATGGCAAGAATGATGATGATGTAAGGAATGAAAGGTCAGCAGATCAAGGAAGCCAAGGAACTAAAGCTAGCAGCAGTACTTCTCATTCTGCTGCTAAGCCAAAATATCCTGCTGCTATGCCCAGCAGTAGTACAGAACATTCTGCTGCTAAGCATAGTGGTTCTGCTGCTATACCCAAGTCTTCTATTGCTGACAAAGATGGAAATTTCTTTGATGATTCTTCTGATGAGTTGCCTGAATTAGAGGAAGTGTATGAAGACACTGATGATGAAGTTGTGGATGTATTTGGAGCTGGAGCTGATTTGTCAAATATGGAGACTCATATATTTGTTAGTCCTACTCCAACAACAAGGATACATAAGAATCATCCAAAAGAGCAGATAATTGGTGATGTTCAATCTGCTGTTCAGACCAGAAGTAAAACAAAGGGGTTGAGTGATTTGCTTCATCAAGGATTATTTGTTCAATCACTACATCAGAGGAATAGCCACAAAGATCTACAAAATTGTAAGTTTGCTTGTTTTCTGTCACAAGTGGAACCTAAGAATGCTCATAAAGCTATGCAAGATTCAAGTTGGGTTGAAGCTATGCAAGAGGAGTTGTTGCAGTTCAAGCTTCAAGAAGTCTGGACATTAGTTGATTTGCCTAATGGGAAGAGGGCAATTGGTACAAAATGGGTGTTCAGATGCAAGAGAGATGAAAGAGGAATTGTGATCAGAAACAAGGAAAGATTGGTGGCTCAAGGATACACTCAGGAAGAGGTCATTGATTATGATGAGGTGTTTGCTCCAGTAGCATGAATAGAGGCTATCAGACTATTCTTGGCTTATGCTTCATTCAGGAACTTCCCAGTGTATCAGATGGATGTGAAAAGTGCTTTCTTGTATGGAAAGATTGATGAAGAAGTTTATGTGATGCAACCACCTGGTTTTGAAGACCCTGATTATCTAGATAGGGTTTATAAGGTGGAGAAAGCACTATATGGTTTACATCAGGCTCCAAGAGCTTGGTATGACACCTTGTCCAAGTATTTGTTATCTAATGGATTCAACAGGGGAACCATTGATAAGACATTGTTCATTAAGAAAGACAAAAAGGATATCCTACTAGTCCAAGTTTATGTATATGATATCATTTTTAGGTCCACAAACAAGGTGTTATGTGAAGAATTTGAGAAGCTCATGCATAGTAAATTTGAGATGAGTTCTATTGGGGGGAACTCACTTTCTTTTTGGGGCTTTAAGTTAAACAGATGAAAGATGAGATTTTCTTCAGCCAAGATAAGTATGTGGCTGATATTTTGAAGAAATTTAGCTTTACTGATGGGAAACCAGCTAAGACAACAATGGAGACCAACAAGCCTTTGCTCAAGGATGAAGATGAGGAAGAGGTTGATGTTCATCTGTATAGATCAATGATTGGTTCAGTGATGTATCTAACTGCTTCAAGGCCAGACATTATGTTTGATGTGTGTGCTTGTGCCAGATTTCAAGTGTCCCTAAAAGTCTCACATTTGAATGCTGTTAAGAGGATTTTTAGGTACTTAAGGAGTCAACCTAGGTTGGGCCTTTGGTATCCTAAGGATTCACCTTTTGATTTGGCAGCATACTCAGATAGTGACTATGCTGGAGCAAGTATGGATAGAAAGTCAACCACTGGAAGATGTCAATACCTTGGACATAGGTTGATCTCTTGGCAATGCAAGAAACAGACTGTGGTGGCCAATTCAACAACTGAAGCTGAGTATGTGGCTGCTTCTAGTTGCTATGGACAATTGCTCTGGATTCAGAATCAACTGCTGGATTATGGGTACAACTTTATGAACATCAAAATTTATATTGATAATAACAGTACCATGTGTATCATTAAAAATCTTGTTTTTCACTCTAAAACAAAGCACATTGAGATAAGACACCATTTTATAAGAGATTGTTATCTGAAAAAGCTAATTGAAATAGTTAAAATACATACTGACAATAATGTTGCAGATTTACTCACTAAAGGTTTTGATGTGGGTAGATTTCAATTTTTAATTGCTAGTATAGGAATGATCAATCTTTGAAAATCAAAAATCTTATCTCTGTGTGTTTTTGTAATAGTGTGTAAGGATTTGTGTTGTTATTGATCAAATAAGTTGGTTCTATTGCTTGCTCTGTTTGTATGTTTTCTGCTGCTAGTTGGTTATTCTGTTGCTAAGTATTATAAATGCTTATGATTATTGTGGTATTTTGTTTCTTGTGTTTTTGTGGTTTTAGACTAATATTTTGTAGGATAAGTCACAAGGGAATGAATGATTGATGAGAACAAGATGTTTGTAATGTTCAGAGAACATTCTGCTGCTGGTTCAAAAGTTTCTGCTGCTAGGCATACCATTCTACTACTGAAGGTTATGCTGCTCAAGTTGAAACTATTGGATTCTGCTGCTTGGTTTGAAAGTGTAGGGACCATTTTGCAAATTGGTGCGAATAAAGCCCTAATTGGATCTAAACGGTATAAAAACCCAATTTGATCTCACCAATAACTTTGTGCGCCCAAAATTAAACCCAATTCAAACCCTAACACATCTTTATATCATCCGATCAAAAACCCCCAATATCAAAACCCTAATTCATGATGACGAGACGCGAATACTCCGCCGACCACAATCAAATAGCATTTCTTCAAAAGGTCCCTGAAGCTGAGGGTTTTACTGAAGTCATTGACTTTCTTAATGCATCACAATTAAGGTATGCATTAAGAGTGAATCCCACTATATATAAATCCCGCATAAAAGAGTTTTGGTCTACTGTCAAGGTTGAAACTAAACATGGGGAAGAAAGATTAACTGCCATAGTAGATGAAGAAAGAATAGTTGTTACTGAGACATCAGTAAGAAGAATATTTCATCTTGCAGATGATGAAGCAACCACTTGTCTTCCTACTTCTACTATTTTTGAGGGTCTTGAAAACATTGGGTATGAGAGGCCAAATAATAATTTAAAAATTTTCAAATGCCTCCTATGCCCACACTGGAAATTCCTTATTCACGTTCTTCTACATTGTCTTAGCCCTAAAACAACTGGGTGGAATGAGTTCAGTACAACTCAAGCTTCATCCTTGATTTGTCTGGCTACAGGCCAACCATTTAATTTTTCGGCTATGATTTTTGAAGGGTTGAAAAAGAATATTTCTGGGAAAGTTTATATTTATCCAAGGTTTTTGCAACTACTTATATATAATCAATTAAAAGAACCTTTGGAACATAGAGGGACTGAACCAAGTCCTAAACTGACAAGCAAAATGTTTACTTATTTAAAGAAAAATGGGACTGGCTTTTCTGGGAGAACAACTCCTTTGTCCTAACATATTTTAAACATTGCTGCTGAGGGTGAAGAAGCTGAAAACCCAACAGCTTTCCATCACACACCCACTTCTGAATCTACAAGTGAATCATCCCAAAATGAACCCCAAAATACTCAATCACCTAGGTCTTTACATGAAAAGAGCACTGAGTTACCTCAGACTAGTGCTAGTATGGAAGCAGATGAGGTTGCTACAGGTGATGTAGGTGGCATGATGGAAGGGGCTGACACTACTGCTTCTGGTTTAGCAACTGGGCAGGACAGTGTTAACATACGTAAGACCCCAACCATGGCAACATCTACTGCTGAGGGTTCTCATGAACCTGATGCACATGATGGTAACCCCAGCCACATGGCTAAAAAGGGGGGCTCAGCTGCTTAATCTAGGATTGAGACTGAGTTTCAGTCCAAAGATTCACCTCTCAGGGAAGGTAACACATCCCGAAGTGATGAGGACAGAGATGATACAAATGAATTGATGGATACTGATGTACAAAATGCCAATGCCAATGATGCATCTCTCGGACAAGGTAACACAGGTCGAAGTGCTGAGGCTAGTCTTGAAACTGATAATATTGAATTGATGGGTAAAACAAATGTACACAATGCCAAATCCAATGATCAACCTCTCAGGTCAGGTAACACAGACCAAAGTTGTGAGGATATTCTGAAACAATTGAATGAATTGACGGCTCATTGTACAAAATTGTCAAAGAAAGTAATTGATCTGAGGAAGGAGCTAAAGATGGTGAAATCTTCTTATGGTGCTGAAATCAGAAGGCTCAAGCTAAGGGTTAGGCATCTTGAGGGGTTAAATAGGTCAAGAACTTTCATGCAGTCCAAACCTGGTTTGGGGGAGGAATGAAGACCATGGTTCAGGGAAAGAGAACAAGGGTCAAGGGAAGGTTGAGAAGGAAGCTGATAATAGGGTTGTTCATGGTGAAGGGAATGTGGATATCGATATGGATCCTGGTGATAATGAAGATTTTGTGGTGAAAGATAGATCTGGGAATGAAGTAGTTCTTGAAAGTGTTGAAAAAGTTGTCAAGGGTGATTCTGCTGCTAAGGTAATTGATCCTGCTGCTGAGGAGAAAGAGCCTACTGCTGAGTCAGATGATGATGATACAACAAGCTTAGCTCAGTTTATGCTAAATCTGAAAACATCAACACCACAACAAAAACAACAACAATCACCACAACAACCACTACCTGCTTCTGAACAATCTCAAACAATACCTTCACCACCAACAAAACCAAAGGCTAAGGGTGTTGTCATAAGAGAGCCTGCACTAATACCAAAACCTTCACAACCTACAATATATGCACAAGACAAAGGGAAAAGGATTCTTGTTGAGGAGCCAAAGCCAAAAAGTCAAGTTTCAATTCTTAGAAGAAAAGAAACTTCAAAAACAGATGGATGAAGAAGTTGCCAGAGAATTGAAAGCAAAATGGGATGAAGAGGAACTTGAAAGGCTCCAGCAAGAACAGGCTGACAGAGAGATAGCTATGAAAGCTCAAAAGGATGAAAGAGAAAGATATACACCTGAAGAACAACAATGTGCCATTGATGATTTGCTGGGTGAGTTTAGAAAGAGACAGAGTCAAAAGAAAAGTGGTCATAAAAAGAAGAAGCCTTCAAGAGCTGATTTGATAAGTTACATGAAAAACTATTTGAAGAACTAAGCATATTGGAAAACTAGTTATTTCAGAGGAATGACTCATGCTGATATTGAAAAAGCATATTTTGAAGCTTATGCATGGATACATAGACCAGTTGATCCAAAGTTCATCATTGATACAGGCCTCAGTAAGTCTGAAAAAGAAAACTTGGATAGTGAGAAGGTAGTAGAGTCAGAGAAGGAGAAAGAAAAGGAAGTAGCAGAGGAGAAGAAGAGTGTGGAAAAAGATATAAAGAATGAGTCTACTATTGGTGTTAAAAGGCCTGGCAGACGGTTAAAAATGAGGGCTAAGAAGAAGAAGAAGTCTAAGTCAGTAGTCATGAATGATTCTAAGAACAGTTCTGAGTCTAAGAAGAAGAATGCTAACTCTGGTGAGAAAAAGGTCGAGGAGGAGGAAACTGAGGAAGATAAAGCTTGAGTGATGTCTCTCACAGTTCTACAAACTCAAGAGGAACCTGAGGTGACACATGCAGTTCCTTTAGATACCAAATATCCCATTATTTCATATTCACACAGTCAGAGATGGGAGTGAAGCATATTGGGAGATTAAGAGATCAAATGGCTTATGTTATGGTTTTGTTAGATTTTCTCAAATGCTGCACTATATGGATAGAGCTGATGTGATACAACTCTGGAAGCTGTATAAGGAAAATTATGGTGTTAAAAGACCAGAGGTGATATATGAAAGGTTGAATTATTATTTTTTTAAGAACATGTTTGAGCCTGATGAGAGGGATATTGAATGGAGGGATTTCTTAAACACCAAAATTAGAAGATGGTATCTGTATCAATCTTGTGGAGTACATGAGTTGGTTGGTCAAGGTGTAATGGTTTACATGCTTGTGGAAAAGGATTATCCTTTGGATACAGCTGTTATCACTCAGATGTTGCAACCTGGAGTGTTAAAGTTGCAGAAAGGGTACTTCTCAGTTGATCAGGCATACAAGTTGATAAAGAAGTATGAAAAAGTGCTTAAAGCTAAGACTTCAAAGCAGAAGTAAGTGTTTGGAAGCATCCTCCTGGTGTTTATCTGTGGTTAATTGAAACTTGATGATTTTGGAGTAAAATATCAAGTTTAGGGGAGGATTGTTGGGTTTAAAAGAAGCTGCTGCTACTTTGAAGATAATGCTGCTTTGTATGTTATACTGCTGCTCATGAAACTTAAGGAAAATACACTAAGTATAATTCTGCTGCTAAGCTTAATAATTCTACTGCTAGTGTATACATTCTGCTGCTAGAAGAAAACTGATGAATGGTGAAATAAGCTAAGTGTCATTCTACTGCTAGCCTAAGAAGATTCTGCTGCTAGAGTAATGATTCTGCTACTTATTAGATATGTATAGTTTGTTAAGATAATTTTGGTAAAGATACGATTTGATATTATCTTGTATAGAAAGTTTTGTAACCGACTAGGACTCCTTAAGTCTATAAAAGGAGGATCTAGGGTTAGGGTTTAGAGTTGCTAGTACACGATTGTTAGCATACATATTGTATTCACTTCAAGGTTCGTTGTAACCCTGTTACTTTTGAGTAACCGTATTCAATATATTGAGGTGATAGTTGAGAGAATTATTGTGTGTCCGATTGTTAATTCTTCTTAAGATTAATTACTAAATTCCGTGTAGTGATTAATAGCTTGTTCAAGAACAGTCTCTATACCTATTGTCTTAGATCTATATCTAGGATAATTAACAAGATCGATTAAGCTCAACTGGGATCAATACCTACCAATCAAGGAAACTGACGAGATGAGCACTCTTGCTCAGTTGTATCTCAAGGAAATAGTGACTCGACATGAAGTTCCAATCTCCATCATTTCATATAGAGATAACCGATTTACCTCAAGATTTTGGCAAACTCTACAAAAAGCTCTCGGTACACATCTAGATATGAGCACCGCTTATCACCCTCAGACTGATGGACAGAGTGAAAGAACGATCCAAACCTTAGAATACATGCTCCGAGCATGTGTTATAGACTTCGGAAAAGGATGGGATAAATACTTGCCATTGGCTGAATTTTCTTACAACAACAGTTACCATACCAGCATCAAGGCGGCACCATTTGAAGCACTTTATGGTCGAAAGTGCAGATCGCCTGTTTGTTGGGCAGAAGCTGGTGACATACAACTCACAGGACCAGAACTAATACACTAAACAACCGAAAAGATTTTTAAGATCAGGCAACGACTACAAGCTGCTCATGAAAGGCAAAAGAGTTACGCTGATGTAAGACGAAAACCCATGGAATTTCAAGTTGGTAACAGGGTTATGTTGAAAGTTTCCCCATGAAAGGGAATGGTACGCTTTGGAAAGCGTGGAAAGTTGAATCCCAGGTACATTGGACCATTCAAAATCCTTGAAAGAATTGGTCCAGTTGCTTACAAACTTGAGCTCCCAAAAGAACTCAGTTGAGTACACCACACATTTCACGTTTCAAAATTGAAGAAATGTTTGTCAGATGAAACTCTTGTCATCCCACTGAAAGAAATCAGACTTGATAAGAAACTCGTGTTCACAGAAGAACCAGTAGAAATAATGGACAGGGAGGTGAAAAAAATAAAACAAAACTGTATTCCCGTTGTCAAAGTTCGATGGAACTCTAAACGAGGACCAGAGTACACATGGGAATATGAAGACCAAATTCGCAAGAAATACCCCCATTTATTCCCATAGACACCCCACACCTATCTTAGATTTAATTCCAGGATGGAATTCTGTTTGACGGGTAGGTACTGTAGCAATCTGTAAAATTCCCTAGTAATTTGTACATGCTAATCAAGTATTAAATTCTAATACAGTTCAGTTAACAATTTTTATGGTCAAAATTTAAAATTTTGTTAACACATTACAAACATATTGGAACGAGCTCACACACAGACCACAAATAATCCAACACACTCAATATAAACCAAACGGATCAAACTTACTATTCTTGGCTCAAGTTTTTTGCCTGGTACTATTTAAAAGCCTAACCCATCAATTTTAAGTTTTATACTTGTTATATTCCACCCGATTGAACACCCTTAACTTGGCCTTGATTTCTTTCAATTTCAACACACAAGTTACACAACATTTTACTTATCTCGAATCCTCACCCACCAAATAATCAGTATGTCAAATTTCACTTTCTATTTCGAAGGTTTGATCCCTAAACGAAGCGCAAAGTAAATGCTACTCGCGACATGAACAAATTCACTCGATATTTATTTTTTTTAATCCAACTCGATCAAAACTAACTTTCACCTAGAATTTTGAGTTTCCCTATTCAAAAATGAAGTCACATACATATTTCTCACCTTTTCCCACAATTTGGCACGTTAAAATAATCGTTTAGACCTTTTGATATATCGTACGAAGTATATAACCCCATATACCTGTCCTACTCGACATAACCCAAAACAATACACCAAAACCCCCTTCGAAGCTACTAGGTACTCGAGTTTATTCCCCTTATCCTGCTAATCCATCAAATCACCCAACTTGGGTGAGTATAATACTATATTTCGGTCCATATACATGTATAAATACATGCATAATAACTCCCTTTCACACACAAACATCTATCTCATTTTCACTAAATATTTTCCCCTTGCCGAGAGTTCCCAAGAAGCCAGAAGCATTCTCCCTTTGTTCTAGTTCATATACAATCGTTCTAAGCACCAATCGGATCTTTGGTGATCGTTTATACAAGCTACACCCATATCTCTCGAGTTCCAATCCCCTTTTACGTATAAAATACCACCTTAAAGGTGTTGTAAGTCTTCTAAACTCAAGTTCCTACTCGTTATATCAATTTTTATTGCACCATGCATCGTTCATGATTCCATTTGATCGTATTTCATTTCATGCATTATTTATGAGTTCTTTTATTTATTCTTACGTTTATACGCAATGACCTCTTTCATGGATGGCTAGTAACTCATGTTTTATATTTATTCAACACTTACTTATTCATTTTATTGCTTATCGAACTTCATTTTATTCAAACATCGAATCGCATATTTCATATCTCATATATATGTCATTTTCATATTCTTATAACCATGTGTATACTCAATAAGAAATGGACTAATAAAATAGGATTCATATACACGGCATATCATTTTAATTGCTCATCTCGATTCTCCATAAGCTCATTTAATAAGTTGTTGTTACAAGTTTTCATTAATAAGCTCATATAAGTCCTTTAAAAGCTTTCAAATCTATCGCTAATGTTGGGAATTAAACCAACAGTTAGTACTGCCAGGTATAAAGTTACAACTGCTGATGTTAACACTAACAGTACTAACTAGGTTGGTACTACTAGTACAGAAGATTCATACTGCTTATGTGATGAAGACAGACGTGTGAAGAGATAAGTATAGAAAAGATTTAGTGTATATTCTATATAGTTAGACTTATACGAATATTGTGCTTGATATAGTTATCTTGTAAAGGACTCCTTGTGATATAAAAGGAGGTCCTAGGTTAGGTTTTTAATATCTGGGATACGTATCTTGGTGAAAGCTTCAAGGTTGTTAAAACCCTAGTGATAGTCTAAGATCACTCGTATTATAATCAATAATATTGAAGCTATTTGGTTGTTTAATCATTGTGTTCATACTTTCACTGTTTCATACATACAATCATATACAATACACATAATCTTCTAAGTGCTTTGTAGTAAATTTCACGTGCTACTTAGCATATACTCAAAGTATCTCTAACACAAGGTGTGTGTTTAGATCCTCTCAGCTAATATGAAACAGCCAAAAACCTTTATATTATACCGATTGGGCTAGTTAGCCCAATAAGCAGTTAATAAGCAGTAGCGATAAGGTGATGATATAAGCTCTTTTGTATTATTTTTAGGCTCATTAAACAAGCCCAAAACCAGGCCCATTACCCCTTAAAACCCCTCGGATCATAACATCTTATTGGGCTTTTGTTTATAATCGCTAAAGCCCAATAAGCTTAAAATAAGCATTTTGGCTAATAAGCAGTTGATATTTACTCAAATAAGCTTTATAAAGTTATAAAAACTCTCGGAAATCATTTCCCACTCTTTTTGTAAATTTTGGACTTGTTTTTCAAAGAATATTCCATTTTGGGTTAAAAGTGTAAAATTTATCTAATTATGTTCTAAAACTGTTAATCCAGTAAATTAAGGGTGGGAATTATTAAAACAGTAAACAGGAAGCTAAATATGTCATTATATAAACTTTTGGAGTAAAAATGTAATAAATATTTAACCAAGGACTAACGGTGCAAAACTAACCCCGTTAGGGTAGAAAGTGTAAAAGTTGTATAAGTACAAGGACCAAACTGTAACTTTAACACATACATATTTCATTTCATATTTTACATTTCTCATTTCACTCACGTGCATTTTTACGATTCGTACCATATTTAAACACATTACGTTTATATTTATATATAACGAATTTTAACGATTAACTTAACGTTTCATTCAAACCACTTTCGAGGAAACGATATTTATGGAATCAATGACATAAAAGCAAGATAATATTCTATATAATATTATTTTTAAACTTTAAGCATTTTAAACATATCACTCACTCATATCACACACCAAATCATTATCCGTTACTCGTTTTCACAAACACTATTCATATTAAGTCAAAACTATCAAATTCTCAAACTTCACTATTATCAAGGTCGTGTGTTGGAGCCGTTTTCGTAATTTCACTTGATTTCACATTTCCACCTTGCCAGTTACACACAAGGTGAGTCATAGCCCCACTTTTACTTATTTAACAAAGTTTACACTCTATGGGGGAAATACATGCTACAAACTAGAACACAAGTATTTTCAAATATTTTTGTATGCTTCACCTGATTTGATATTGACTAAGTTACTCTATTTCCAAAAGCCCCTCACATCATGAACCATTAATCACTTGCGAGTGAACGCGAATATAGTGAATAGATCTATTGGAGGCTGACTTCCTATTCCACTAATGCCTTGACAAATAACCTTAGTTGTTAGTCGGATTAGTCGCAATGCATTATATTTGAAGGAAATAGGCAATGGCAAAACACCTATTACACGAGGGCCCCACACCGGTTACTATACTATTAACGTTTGCGTGTCATGAGACTTAGGGCAATATACACAACTACAATATCACCATTTTAAACATGATTGTAATACACAGGCAATCACAACTTGTGTTCCCAAACTCATTATTATTACAAACTCTATGATTTCACTCAACAATTTTGTTGACTTTTAGCATGTTTATCTCAGGTAATTAGCGGAGCAGACAAGGCACAGAGCGGGCAATAAACCAAGGGTTTTTAATGTGGTGTAAAATAAATCATGTCATTCACTTTCAAACTACTACACCCTTTTATGGGATGTTTCAACTATGATATTTTCACTTTTTGTACTACAAATTTTATTTGAATGACAAATACTTTTAAAACGCCTCTTTTGAGCTGTTTTCTATTATTATGACAAAGATCATCCCCGTAAGACCCCGATTAGTCTTCCGCTGTTAACTTATAATTTAGGGAGTGTTACACATGATGTCAATCAATGAAAACCGTATGGCTTTTAGGCGAAGGGTTATGAAGGAGTTTCAGTGTTTTCGTTAGAAAGAGCGACATACAACTTGCCAAGGCCAAAAACCGGTTGTGGAAGGTAAACACCGATTTTATTGAGAGATTGTCCTTGGCTTTTGTTGATTGTAATGGCATAGCAAAGTTTAATCGGGAATTGGTTGCGTTTGAAAAGGAATGGAAGATTTGGATCTTTTTGGACTAAAGGTATTCGGTGTATGAAAACTTTTTCACCAACTCTTGTGTCCGTGATGATCTGTACTTCAATAAGTTTTGACATTAGTTGTGTGACTATCATGCGTGTCCCATTGCACAAACCACCTGCCAGGCTAACATTTCTTAGAAGCATTACTGGTGCTCCAAGTTTAAGTTCAAGCTGATGTGATGGAAACCCTGGTAGCTTAAATGTGTTTAAATATTCAGCAGGATACAACATCTCTGTTTCAACACCACTATTATTAATTGGGATAGCTATATCATGGCTTGCATAAGTTGTAATTTCACCTTCAATCATTGACAGAACTTGTGTATTAATAATGTCTGCGGTTTCATTTTTTGGACTGACAATAGCTTTTTGTTAGAAGGGTGATTGTCGAAGGCGTGTGGAGGGTGCTTTGTTTATGGATGAAACCTATGAGGTTGGAGAGACCTTCTGTGTCATCTTCTATGCAGTATCTATCTGGAATTTGAACCCATGCTGTATTTCTGGCATCTTCTTCGTCTGGTTCACTAACTTTCCCATCGCCAATATCTAGAAGTCATGCTGCAAAGGAATGTGCCAACCTCTGTTCTTCTAAGTTCAGCCCGGATCAAAAAAGCCTAATGTTTTCTTTCAGTGTCATAAGCCTAATATGTGGCCACAGGTGGGATCTTGTGATACATGAAGCTATTATTTTCATTTTCGGAGAACCTTTTTTGGCAGGTAGTGTCTGTCGAAAATCTCCGCCTAAAATGACTGTTTTCCCACCAAAGAAAACAGCGGCCGTATCCAGTATGTCTCTAAGAGTTCTGTCTAATGGCTCGAAGCATCGCCGATCATTCATAGGCGTTTCATCCCAAATAATAAGATCAGTTTCTACTAGCAGCTTTCCTATATGAGTATTTTTTTTAACTTTGCAGAGTGACTCATCTGTGAGTTCGAGCGGCAATTTAAATATTGAATGCGCAGTTCGGCCTGATGGAAGAAGGAACCGCTGCTGCTGACCGCGTTATGGTCTTCATTTTTGTAGCCTTTGCCATGTTTGCATGCAGCTGTTGCTGCATTTTTAAAAACATACATGAATGTAAGGGTCTACATTTGCCTTTATACCCATAAGCATAAAAGGTTTATTAAAAGGCGGTGACCACTAAAGAAATTGCCCAATCATGCAGGCGACTGGCTTACAACAACCATTTGATCCGTGGCAAGTTGACGGTCTGTAATGCTTAAATTCTATATAGTTAGACTTATACGAATATTGTGCTTGATATAGTTATCTTGTAAAGGACTCCTTGTGATATAAAAGGAGGTCCTAGGTTAGGTTTTCAATATCTGGGATACGTACCTTGGTGAAAGCTTCAAGGTTGTTAAAACCCTAGTGATAGTCTAAGATCACTCGTATTATAATCAATAATATTGAAGCTATTTGGTTGTTTAATCATTGTATTCATACTTTCACTGTTTCATACATACAATCATATACAATACACATAATCTTCTAAGTGCTTTGTAGTAAATTTCACGTGCTACTTAGCATATACTCAAAGTATCTCTAACACAAGGTGTGTGTTTAGATCCTCTCAGCTAATATGAAACAGCCAAAAACCTTTATATTATACCGATTGGGCTAGTTAGCCCAATAAGCAGTTAATAAGCAGTAGTGATAAGCTGATGATATAAGCTCTTTTGTATTATTTTTAGGCTCATTAAACAAGCCCAAAACCAGGCCCATTACCCCTTAAAACCCCTCGGATCATAACATCTTATTGGGCTTTTGTTTATAATCGCTAAAGCCCAATAAGCTTAAAAATAAGCATTTTGGCTAATAAGCAGTTGATATTTACTCAAATAAGCTTTATAAAGTTATAAAAACTCTCTGAAATCATTTCCCACTCTTTTTGTAAATTTTGGACTTGTTTTTCAAAGAATATTCCATTTTGGGTTAAAAGTGTAAAATTTATCTAATTATGTTCTAAAACTGTTAATCCAGTAAATTAAGGGTGGGAATTATTAAAACAGTAAACAGGAAGCTAAATATGTCATTATATAAACTTTTGGAGTAAAAATGTAATAAATATTTAACCAAGGACTAACGGTGCAAAACTAACCCCGTTAGGGTAGAAAGTGTAAAAGTTGTATAAGTACAAGGACCAAACTGTAACTTTAACACATACATATTTCATTTCATATTTTACATTTCTCATTTCACTCACGTGCATTTTTACGATTCGTACCATATTTAAACACATTACGTTTATATTTATATATAACGAATTTTAACGATTAACTTAACGTTTCATTCAAACCACTTTCGAGGAAACGATATTTATGGAATCAATGACATAAAAGCAAGATAATATTATATATAATATTATTTTTAAACTTTAAGCATTTTAAACATATCACTCACTCATATCACACACCAAATCATTATCCGTTACTCGTTTTCACAAACACTATTCATATTAAGTCGAAACTATCAAATTCTCAAACTTCACTATTATCCAGGTCGTGTGTTGGAGCCGTTTTCGTAATTTCACTTGATTTCACATTTCCACCTTGCCAGTTACACACAAGGTGAGTCATAGCCCCACTTTTACTTATTTAACAAAGTTTACACTCTATGGGGAAATACATGCTACAAACTAGAACACAAGTATTTTCAAGTATTTTTGTATGCTTCACCTGATTTGATATTGACTAAGTTACTCTATTTCCAAAAGCCCCTCACATCATGAACCATTAATCACTTGCGAGTGAACGCGAATATAGTGAATAGATCTATTGGAGGCTGACTTCCTATTCCCACTAATGCCTTGACAAATAACCTTAGTTGTTAGTCGGATTAGTCGCAATGCATTATATTTGAAGGAAATAGGCAATGGCAAAACACCTATTACACGAGGGCCCCACACCGGTTACTACACTATTAACGTTTGCGTGTCATGAGACTTAGGGCAATATACACAACTACAATATCACCATTTTAAACATGATTGTAATACACAGGCAATCACAACTTGTGTTCCCAAACTCATTATTATTACAAACTCTATGATTTCACTCAACAATTTTGTTGACTTTTAGCATGTTTATCTCAGGTAATTAGCGGAGCAGACAAGGCACAGAGCGGGCAATAAACCAAGGGTTTTTAATGTGGTGTAAAATAAATCATGTCATTCACTTTCAAACTACTACACCCTTTTATGGGATGTTTCAACTATGATATTTTCACTTTTTGTACTACAAATTTTATTTGAATGACAAATACTTTTAAAACGCCTCTTTTGAGCTGTTTTCTATTATTATGACAAAGATCATCCCCGTAAGACCCCGATTAGTCTTCCGCTGTTAACTTATAATTTAGGGAGTGTTACACATGATGTCAATCAATGAAAACCGTATGGCTTTTAGGCGAAGGGTTATGAAGGAGTTTCAGTGTTTTCGTTAGAAAGAGCGACATACAACTTGCCATGGCCAAAAACCGGTTGCGGAAGGTAAACACCGATTTTATTGAGAGGTTGTCCTTGGCTTTTGTTGATTGTAATGGCATAGCAAAGTTTAATCAGGAATTGGTTGCGTTTGAAAAGGAATGGAAGATTTGGATCTTTTTGGACTAAAGGTATTCGGTGTATGAAAACTTTTTCACCAACTCTTGTGTCCGTGATGATCTGTACTTCAATAAGTTTTGACATTAGTTGTGTGACTATCATGTGTGTCCCATTGCACAAACCACCTGCCAGGCTAACATTTCTTAGAAGCATTACTGGTGCTCCAAGTTTAAGTTCAAGCTGATGTGATGGAAACCCTGGTAGCTTAAATGTGTTTAAATATTCAGCAGGATAATACATCTCTGTTTCAACACCACTATTATTAATTGGGATAGCTATATCATGGCTTGCATAAGTTGTAATTTCACCTTCAATCATTGACAGAACTTGTGTATTAATAATGTCTGCGGTTTCATTTTTTGGACTGACAATAGCTTTTTGTTAGAAGGGTGATTGTCGAAGGCGTGTGGAGGGTGCTTTGTTTATGGATGAAACCTATGAGGTTGGAGAGACCTTCTGTGTCATCTTCTATGCAGTATCTATCTGGAATTTGAACCCATGCTGTATTTCTGGCATCTTCTTCGTCTGGTTCACTAACTTTCCCATCGCCAATATCTAGAAGTCATGTTGCAAAGGAATGTGCCAACCTCTGTTCTTCTAAGTTCAGCCCGGATCGAAAAAGCCTAATGTTTTCTTTCAGTGTCATCAGCCTAATATGTGGCCACAGGTGGGATCTTGTGATACATGAAGCTATTATTTCCATTTTCGGAGAACCTTTTTTGACAGGTAGTGTCTGTCAAAAATCTCCGCCTAAAATGACTGTTTTCCCACCAAAGAAAACAGCGGCCGTATCCAGTATGTCTCTAAGAGTTCTGTCTAATGGCTCGAAGCATCGCCGATCATTCATAGGCGTTTCATCCCAAATAATAAGATCAGTTTCTACTAGCAGCTTTCCTATATGAGTATTTTTTTTAACTTTGCAGAGTGACTCATCTGTGAGTTCGAGCGGCAATTTAAATATTGAATGCGCAGTTCGGCCTGATGGAAGAAGGAACCGCTGCTGCTGACCGCGTTATGGTCTTCATTTTTGTAGCCTTTGCCATGTTTGCATGCAGCTGTTGCTGCATTTTTAAAAACATACATGAATGTAAGGGTCTACATTTGCCTTTATACCCATAAGCATAAAAGGTTTATTAAAAGGCGGTGACCACTAAAGAAATTGCCCAATCGTGCAGGCGACTGGCTTACAACAACCATTTGATCCGTGGCAAGCTGACGGTCTGTAATGCTTGAATTCTATATAGTTGACTTATACGAATGTTGTGCTTGATATAGTTATCTTGTAAAGGACTCCTTGTGATATAAAAGGAGGTCCTAGGTTAGGTTTTCAATATCTGGGATACGTATCTTGGTGAAAGCTTCAAGGTTGTTAAAACCCTAGTGATAGTCTAAGATCACTCGTATTAAAAATCAATAATATTGAAGCTATTTGGTTGTTTAATCATTGTGTTCATACTTTCACTGTTTCATACATACAATCATATACAATACACATAATCTTCTAAGTGCTTTGTAGTAAATTTCACGTGCTACTTAGCATATACTCAAAGTATCTCTAACACAAGGTGTGTGTTTAGATCCTCTCAGCTAATATGAAACAGCCAAAAACCTTTATATTATACCGATTGGGCTAGTTAGCCCAATAAGCAGTTAATAAGCAGTAGCGATAAGGTGATGATATAAGCTCTTTTGTATTATTTTTAGGCTCATTAAACAAGCCCAAAACCAGGCCCATTAACCCTTAAAACCCCTCGGATCATAACATCTTATTGGGCTTTTGTTTATAATCGCTAAAGCCCAATAAGCTTAAAATAAGCATTTTGGCTAATAAGCAGTTGATATTTACTCAAATAAGCTTTATAAAGTTATAAAAACTCTCGGAAATCATTTCCCACTCTTTTTGTAAATTTTGGACTTGTTTTTCAAAGAATATTCCATTTTGGGTTAAAAGTGTAAAATTTATCTAATTATGTTCTAAAACTGTTAATCCAGTAAATTAAGGGTGGGAATTATTAAAACAGTAAACAGGAAGCTAAATATGTCATTATATAAACTTTTGGAGTAAAAATGTAATAAATATTTAACCAAGGACTAACGGTGCAAAACTAACCCCGTTAGGGTAGAAAGTGTAAAAGTTGTATAAGTACAAGGACCAAACTGTAACTTTAACACATACATATTTCATTTCATATTTTACATTTCTCATTTCACTCACGTGCATTTTTACGATTCGTACCATATTTAAACACATTACGTTTATATTTATATATAACGAATTTTAACGATTAACTTAACGTTTCATTCAAACCACTTTCGAGGAAACGATATTTATGGAATCAATGACATAAAAGCAAGATAATATTATATATAATATTATTTTTAAACTTTAAGCATTTTAAACATATCACTCACTCATATCACACACCAAATCATTATCCGTTACTCGTTTTCACAAACACTATTCATATTAAGTCGAAACTATCAAATTCTCAAACTTCACTATTATCCAGGTCGTGTGTTGGAGCCGTTTTCGTAATTTCACTTGATTTCACATTTCCACCTTGCCAGTTACACACAAGGTGAGTCATAGCCCCACTTTTACTTATTTAACAAAGTTTACACTCTATGGGGGAAATACATGCTACAAACTAGAACACAAGTATTTTCAAGTATTTTTGTATGCTTCACCTGATTTGATATTGACTAAGTTACTCTATTTCCAAAAGCCCCTCACATCATGAACCATTAATCACTTGCGAGTGAACGCGAATATAGTGAATAGATCTATTGGAGGCTGACTTCCTATTCCACTAATGCCTTGACAAATAACCTTAGTTGTTAGTCGGATTAGTCGCAATGCATTATATTTGAAGGAAATAGGCAATGGCAAAACACCTATTACACGAGGGCCCCACACCGGTTACTACACTATTAACGTTTGCGTGTCATGAGACTTAGGGCAATATACACAACTACAATATCACCATTTTAAACATGATTGTAATACACAGGCAATCACAACTTGTGTTCCCAAACTCATTATTATTACAAACTCTATGATTTCACTCAACAATTTTGTTGACTTTTAGCATGTTTATCTCAGGTAATTAGCGGAGCAGACAAGGCACAGAGCGGGCAATAAACCAAGGGTTTTTAATGTGGTGTAAAATAAATCATGTCATTCACTTTCAAACTACTACACCCTTTTATGGGATGTTTCAACTATGATATTTTCACTTTTTGTACTACAAATTTTATTTGAATGACAAATACTTTTAAAACGCCTCTTTTGAGCGGTTTTCTATTATTATGACAAAGATCATCCCCGTAAGACCCCGATTAGTCTTCCGCTGTAAACTTATAATTTAGGGAGTGTTACACATGATGTCAATCAATGAAAACCGTATGGCTTTTAGGCGAAGGGTTATGAAGGAGTTTCAGTGTTTTCGTTAGAAAGAGCGACATACAACTTGCCATGGCCAAAAACCGGTTGCGGAAGGTAAACACCGATTTTATTGAGAGGTTTTCCTTGGCTTTTGTTGATTGTAATGGCATAGCAAAGTTTAATCGGGAATTGGTTGCGTTTGAAAAGGAATGGAAGATTTGGATCTTTTTGGACTAAAGGTATTCGGTGTATGAAAACTTTTTCACCAACTCTTGTGTCCGTGATGATCTGTACTTCAATAAGTTTTGACATTGGTTGTGTGACTATCATGCGTGTCCCATTGCACAAACCACCTGCCAGGCTAACATTTCTTAGAAGCATTACTGGTGCTCCAAGTTTAAGTTCAAGCTGATGTGATGGAAACCCTGGTAGCTTAAATGTGTTTAATTATTCAGCAGGATACAACATCTCTGTTTCAACACCACTATAATTAATTGGGATAGCTATATCATGGCTTGCATAAGTTGTAATTTCACCTTCAATCATTGACAGAACTTGTGTATTAATAATGTCTGCGGTTTCATTTTTTGGACTGACAATAGCTTTTTGTTAGAAGGGTGATTGTCGAAGGCGTGTGGAGGGTGCTTTGTTTATGGATGAAACCTATGAGGTTGGAGAGACCTTCTGTGTCATCTTCTATGCAGTATCTATCTGGAATTTGAACCCATGCTGTATTTCTGGCATCTTCTTCGTCTGGTTCACTAACTTTCCCATCGCCAATATCTAGAAGTCATGCTGCAAAGGAATGTGCCAACCTCTGTTCTTCTAAGTTCAGCCCGGATCGAAAAAGCCTAATGTTTTCTTTCAGTGTCATCAGCCTAATATGTGGCCACAGGTGGGATCTTGTGATACATGAAGCTATTATTTCCATTTTCGGAGAACCTTTTTTGACAGGTAGTGTCTGTCAAAAATCTCCGCCTAAAATGACTGTTTTCCCACCAAAGAAAACAGCGGCCGTATCCAGTATGTCTCTAAGAGTTCTGTCTAATGGCTCGAAGCATCGCCGATCATTCATAGGCGTTTCATCCCAAATAATAAGATCAGTTTCTACTAGCAGCTTTCCTATATGAGTATTTTTTTTAACTTTGCAGAGTGACTCATCTGTGAGTTCGAGCGGCAATTTAAATATTGAATGCGCAGTTCGGCCTGATGGAAGAAGGAACCGCTGCTGCTGACCGTGTTATGGTCTTCATTTTTGTAGCCTTTGCCATGTTTGCATGCAGCTGTTGCTGCATTTTTAAAAACATACATGAATGTAAGGGTCTACATTTGCCTTTATACCCATAAGCATAAAAGGTTTATTAAAAGGCGGTGACCACTAAAGAAATTGCCCAATCGTGCAGGCGACTGGCTTACAACAACCATTTGATCCGTGGCAAGCTGACGGTCTGTAATGCTTAAATTCTATATAGTTAGACTTATACGAATATTGTGCTTGATATAGTTATCTTGTAAAGGACTCCTTGTGATATAAAAGGAGGTCCTAGGTTAGGTTTTCAATATCTGGGATACGTATCTTGGTGAAAGCTTCAAGGTTGTTAAAACCCTAGTGATAGTCTAAGATCACTCGTATTATAATCAATAATATTGAAGCTATTTGGTTGTTTAATCATTGTGTTCATACTTTCACTGTTTCATACATACAATCATATACAATACACATAATCTTCTAAGTGCTTTGTAGTAAATTTCACGTGCTACTTAGCATATACTCAAAGTATCTCTAACACAAGGTGTGTGTTTAGATCCTCTCAGCTAATATGAAACAGCCAAACACCTTTATATTATACCGATTGGGCTAGTTAGCCCAATAAGCAGTTTATAAGAAGTAGCGATAAGCTGAGGATATAAGCTCTTTTGTATTATTTTTAGGCTCATTAAACAAGCCCAAAACCAGGCCCATTAACCCTTAAAACCCCTCGGATCATAACATCTTATTGGGCTTTTGTTTATAATCGCTAAAGCCCAATAAGCTTAAAAATAAGCATTTTGGCTAATAAGCAGTTGATATTTACTCAAATAAGATTTATAAAGTTATAAAAACTCTCGGAAATCATTTCCCACTCTTTTTGTAAATTTTGGACTTGTTTTTCAAAGAATATTCCATTTTGGGTTAAAAGTGTAAAATTTATCTAATTATGTTCTAAAACTGTTAATCCAGTAAATTAAGGGTGGGAATTATTAAAACAGTAAACAGGAAGCTAAATATGTCATTATATAAACTTTTGGAGTAAAAATGTAATAAATATTTAACCAAGGACTAACGGTGCAAAACTAACCCCGTTAGGGTAGAAAGTTTAAAAGTTGTATAAGTACAAGGACCAAACTGTAACTTTAACACATACATATTTCATTTCATATTTTACATTTCTCATTTCACTCACGTGCATTTTTACGATTCGTACCATATTTAAACACATTACGTTTATATTTATATATAACGAATTTTAACGATTAACTTAACGTTTCATTCAAACCACTTTCGAGGAAACGATATTTATGGAATCAATGACATAAAAGCAAGATAATATTATATATAACATTATTTTTAACTTTAAGCATTTTAAACATATCACTCACTCATATCACACACCAAATCATTATCCGTTACTCGTTTTCACAAACACTATTCATATTAAGTCAAAACTATCAAATTCTAAAACTTCACTATTATCCAGGTCGTGTGTTGGAGCCGTTTTCGTAATTTCACTTAATTACACATTTCCACCTTGCCAGTTACACACAAGGTGAGTCATAGCCCCACTTTTACTTATTTAACAAAGTTTACACTCTATGGGGGAAATACATGCTACAAACTAGAACACAAGTATTTTCAAGTATTTTTGTATGATTCACCTGATTTGATATTGACTAAGTTACTCTATTTCCAAAAGCCCCTCACATCATGAACCATTAATCACTTGCGAGTGAACGCGAATATAGTGAATAGATCTATTGGAGGCTGACTTCCTATTCCACTAATGCCTTGACAAATAACCTTAGTTGTTAGTCGGATTAGTCGCAATGCATTATATTTGAAGGAAATAGGCAATGGCAAAACACCTATTACACGAGGGCCCCACACCGGTTACTACACTATTAACGTTTGCGTGTCATGAGACTTAGGGCAATATACACAACTACAATATCACCATTTTAAACATGATTGTAATACACAGGCAATCACAACTTGTGTTCCCAAACTCATTATTATTACAAACTCTATGATTTCACTCAACAATTTTGTTGACTTTTAGCATGTTTATCTCAGGTAATTAGCGGAGCAGACAAGGCACAGAGCGGGCAATAAACCAAGGGTTTTTAATGTGGTGTAAAATAAATCATGTCATTCACTTTCAAACTACTACACCCTTTTATGGGATGTTTCAACTATGATATTTTCACTTTTTGTACTACAACTTTTATTTGAATGACAAATACTTTTAAAACGCCTCTTTTGAGCCGTTTTCTATTATTATGACAAAGATCATCCCCGTAACACCCCGATTAGTCTTCCACTGTTAACTTATAAGTTAAGGAGTGTTACACATGATGTCAATGAATGAAAACCGTATGGCTTTTAGGCGAAGGGTTATGAAGGAGTTTCAGTGTTTTGGTTAGAAAGAGCGACATACAACTTGCCATGGCCAAAAACCGGTTGTGGAAGGTAAATACCGATTTTATTGAGAGATTGCCCTTGGCTTTTGTTGATTGTAATGGCATAGCAAAGTTTAATCGAGAATTGGTTGCGTTTGAAAAGGAATGGAAGATTTGGATCTTTTTGGACTAAAGGTATTCGGTGTATGAAAACTTTTTCACCAACTCTTGTGTCCGTGATGATCTGTTCTTCAATAAGTTTTGACATTAGTTGTGTGATTATCATGCGTGTCCCATTGCACAAACCACCTGCCAGGCTAACATTTCTTAGAAGCATTACTGGTGCTCCAAGTTTAAGTTCAAGCTGATGTGATGGAAACCCTGGTAGCTTAAATGTGTTTAAATATTCAGCAGGATAATACATCTCTGTTTCAACACCACTATTATTAATTGGGATAGCTATATCATGGCTTGCATAAGTTGTAATTTCGCCTTCAATCATTGACAGAACTTGTGTATTAATAATGTCTGCGGTTTCATTTTTTGGACAGACAATAGCTTTTTGTTGAAGGGTGATTGCCGAAGGCGTATGGAGGGTGCTTTGGTCATAGATGAAACCTATGAGGTTGGAGAGACCTTCTGTGTCATCTTCTATGCAGTATCTATCTGGAATTTGAACCCATGCTGTATTTCTGGCATCTTCTTCGTCTGGTTCACTAACTTTCCCATCGCCAATATCTAGAAGTCATGCTGCAAAGGAATGTGCCAACCTCTGTTCTTCTAAGTTCAGCCCGGATCGAAAAAGCCTCATGTATTCTTTCAGTGTCATCAGCCTAATATGTGGCCACAGGTGGGATCTTGCGATACATGAAGCTATTATTTCCATTTTCGGAGAACCTTTTTTGACAGGTAGTGTCTGTCGAAAATCTCCGCCTAAAATGACTGTTTTCCCACCAAAGAAAACAGCGGCCGTATCCAGTATGTCTCTAAGAGTTCTGTCTAATGGCTCGAAGCATCGCCGATCATTCATAGGCGTTTCATCCCAAATAATAAGATCAGTTTCTACTAGCAGCTTTCCTATATGAGTATTTTTTTTTTAACTTTGCAGAGTGACTCATCTGTGAGTTCGAGCGGCAATTTAAATATTGAATGCGCAGTTCGGCCTGATGGAAGAAGGAACCGCTACTGCTGACCACGTTGTGGTCTTCATTTTTGTAGCCTTTGCCATGTTTGCATGCAGCTGTTGCTGCATTTTTAAAAACATACATGAATGTAAGGGTCTACAGTTGCCTTTATACCCATAAGCATAAAAGGTTTATTAAAAGGCGGTGACCACTAAAGAAATTGCCCAATCGTGCTGGCGACTGGCTTACAACAACCATTTGATCCGTGGCAAGCTGACGGTCTATAATGCTTAAATTCTATATAGTTAGACTTATACGAATATTGTGCTTGATATAGTTATCTTGTAAAGGACTCCTTGTGATATAAAAGGAGGTCCTAGGTTAGGTTTTCAGTATCTGGGATACGTATCTTAGTGAAAGCTTCAAGGTTGTTAAAACCCTAGTGATAGTCTAAGATCACTCGTTTTATAATCAATAATATTGAAGCTATTTGGTTGTTTAATCATTGTGTTCATACTTTCACTGTTTCATACATACAATCATATACAATACACATAATCTTCTAAGTGCTTTGTAGTAAATTTCACGTGCTACTTAGCATATACTCAAAGTATCTCTAACACAAGGTGTATGTTTAGATCCTCTCAGCTAATATGAAACAGCCAAAAACCATTATATTATACCGATTGGGCTAGTTAGCCCAATAAGCAGTTAATAAGCAGTAGCGATAAGCTGATGATATAAGCTCTTTTGTATTATTTTTAGGCTCATTAAACAAGCCCAAAACCAGGCCCATTAACCCTTAAAACCCCTCGGATCATAACATCTTATTGGGCTTTTGTTTATAATCGCTAAAGCCCAATAAGCTTAAAAATAAGCATTTTGGCTAATAAGCAGTTGATATTTACTCAAATAAGCTTTATAAAGTTATAAAAACTCTCGGAAATCATTTCCCACTCTTTTTGTAAATTTTGGACTTGTTTTTCAAAGAATATTCCATTTTGGGTTAAAAGTGTAAAATTTATCTAATTATGTTCTAAAACTGTTAATCCAGTAAATTAAGGGTGGGAATTATTAAAACAGTAAACAGGAAGCTAAATATGTCATTATATAAATTTTGGAGTAAAAATGTAATAAATATTTAACCAAGGACTAACGGTGCAAAACTAACCCCGTTAGGGTAGAAAGTGTAAAAGTTGTATAAGTACAAGGACCAAACTGTAACTTTAACACATACATATTTCATTTCATATTTTACATTTCTCATTTCACTCACGTGCATTTTTACGATTCGTACCATATTTAAACACATTACGTTTATATTTATATATAACGAATTTTAACGATTAACTTAACGTTTCATTCAAACCACTTTCGAGGAAACGATATTTATGGAATCAATGACATAAAAGCAAGATAATATTATATATAATATTATTTTTAAACTTTAAGCATTTTAAACATATCACTCACTCATATCACACACCAAATCATTATCCGTTACTCGTTTTCACAAACACTATTCATATTAAGTCAAAACTATCAAATTCTCAAACTTCACTATTATCCAGGTCGTGTGTTGGAGCCGTTTTCGTAATTTCACTTGATTTCACATTTCCACCTTGCCAGTTACACACAAGGTGAGTCATAGCCCCACTTTTACTTATTTAACAAAGTTTACACTCTATGGGGGAAATACATGCTACAAACTAGAACACAAGTATTTTCAAGTATTTTTGTATGCTTCACCTGATTTGATATTGACTAAGTTACTCTATTTCCAAAAGCCCCTCACATCATGAACCATTAATCACTTGCGAGTGAACGCGAATATAGTGAATAGATCTATTGGAGGCTGACTTCCTATTCCACTAATTCCTTGACAAATAACCTTAGTTGTTAGTCGGATTAGTCGCAATGCATTATATTTGAAGGAAATAGGCAATGGCAAAACACCTATTACACGAGGGCCCCACACCGGTTACTACACTATTAACGTTTGCGTGTCATGAGACTTAGGGCAATATACACAACTACAATATCACCATTTTAAACATGATTGTAATACACAGGCAATCACAACTTGTGTTCCCAAACTCATTATTATTACAAACTCTATGATTTCACTCAACAATTTTGTTGACTTTTAGCATGTTTATCTCAGGTAATTAGCGGAGCAGACAAGGCACAGAGCGGGCAATAAACCAAGGGTTTTTAATGTGGTGTAAAATAAATCATGTCATTCACTTTCAAACTACTACACCCTTTTATGGGATGTTTCAACTATGATATTTTCACTTTTTGTACTACAACTTTTATTTGAATGACAAATACTTTTAAAACGCCTCTTTTGAGCCGTTTTCTATTATTATGACAAAGATCATCCCCGTAACACCCCGATTAGTCTTCCGCTGTTAACTTATAATTTAAGGAGTGTTACACATGATGTCAATGAATGAAAACCGTATGGCTTTTAGGCGAAGGGTTATGAAGGAGTTTCAGTGTTTTGGTTAGAAAGAGCGACATATAACTTGCCATGGCCAAAAACCGGTTATGGAAGGTAAATACCGATTTTATTGAGAGATTGCCCTTGGCTTTTGTTGATTGTAATGGCATAGCAAAGTTCAATCGGGAATTGGTTGCGTTTGAAAAGGAATGGAAGATTTGGATCTTTTTGGACTAAAGGTACTCGGTGTATGAAAACTTTTTCACCAACTCTTGTGTCCGTGATGATCTGTACTTCAATAAGTTTTGACATTAGTTGTGTGACTATCATGCGTGTCCCATTGCACAAACCACCTGCCAGGCTAACATTTCTTAGAAGCATTACTGGTGCTCCAAGTTTAAGTTCAAGCTGATGTGATGGAAACCCTGGTAGCTTAAATGTGTTTAAATATTCAGCAGGATACAACATCTCTGTTTCAACACCACTATTGTTATTTATAGAAGTTGCTTGAGGCCTAACATGTGTGTAATCCTGTTGTTAACAAAAAAGAATGTGAATCTAACATCCTATTAAAGTATTAGACAATAAATTAGGACGTCATTTTAAGGTATGATCGTCTCTAAAAGCAATTTACAGACTTACATTGAAGTATACGACACATAAATTATTGCGGAATAGGAAAGACAGGTTGATCAAGGGTATTTTAGAAAGTACCCCTAAGAGGATGTTGTTGCATTATAGAGTAAGCAGTTTGATCTCCAGTCGGATGAATTTGTTTACTGTGATCAACAAATATTGGGGCTGTTCCGGTCAGTAACAGAAAAAGATAAGGATGGTAACTGTTTTTTGTATGAAATACATTTATTGAAGGAGATAATTCATACAGTAACACCTAAACCTCTTTATAATAGACCGCATATTATCAAGTAAATCGTTTTGCCCAACTGTTGTGTGGTCTGCTGAAGGACTCTGTAAATTGCTGCTGCCAACAGGGCAGGCGTTGCTATTCAGGCGTTCAGCACTAAAAAAATTAGCTAATGGTGCAGCCGACTGGCTTACAGCAACCGTTTGACCCGTGCCAAGCTGACTGTCTGTAATGGTTAAATTCTCTAGATGGAAATCATCTGGAAAAAAAGTAATAAAAACAATTAGTAAACTGACTTGCCCATGTCATAAAAAGGAGCAACCATAAGCATATGGAAGATGAGTAATGAACTAACCGTTGGATGAACCAAAGTTTGATGTAAGCCGAGTAGCATCACCAGTAATGTGATCTTGAATCTCATTGTTGGCAGAGGCATGTATAGTGGCGGGATTTATTACTTTTGTATTTTTAGGCACTCGAGTGTCGATATTTTTAGCATCAATTTTCAAGTTTTGTTTCATAATTAGAATGACCAACACGAAGACCAATGAGCCGAACGAAAAAAATTCAACAAAGAACAATGACTAACAGTTTGTAATTAGTTATTATGAGCAATAAACGCATTTTCAAAGGTTGGTATACAAAGAGAGGGAAAAAAGGGGGGGAAAAGACAACAAAAGTCAGAAGCTGTTGCAAAAAATAAAGAACATCTTTAAAAATTAAGCGGGGAAAAGCTGATAGAAAGCAACAATTAAGCAAAGTATATCATACCCTAAATCAACCAATAACAACAACCAAACCATTAAATATAGTGCAACAAATTTTCTAATCTAGCAGCCCAACAATTAAGCAAAGCATATCATACCCTAAATGAACGACTAACAACAACAAAACCACTAAATATAGTGCAACAAAGTTTCTAATCTACCAACCCTAAAACAATAACTGTAACAAAACCCTCAAACAATTAAATGCAGTAGGTGGAATTAAATGAGCAATAACAACAACAAAATATTAAATATCACATGAGAAAATGATTTTAACAGTGTACCTTCAATCAATAAGATGACCTACCTTTTTGATCAAAGAATGCGAAATCCGGGTAAGATGAGATCCAAAATTGTGGCTATAAATAATGGGATACTGTATCAGTAACAAATAGCGTAATAACAGCCACAAAAGAAATAAAAAATTGGGATTACTATTGCTTTTCCTGTTCATCCTCTCACAGGCAACTGTAGCTGGCAAAGGGCGGGTCGGAGAAAGTGTAATGGCCATCGGGTTTTGGTCGTGGAGCACCACGTTTCGGACTTAAAAGAAGAAGCGTGGTTGTGAGTGAGGATGAGCAGTCCGGATCCCCAAGTTATTAGGCGGGTCACGAATGGAGCGGGTTGGACAAACAAACGGGTTAAATGAATCCCGCTAAATGTAATTTATATATAATTCTCTATTACCTTGTTTTGGGTAATGATCCATACCAAGCATAAATAATGATTATCTTTCCCGTTCCCCACCCTCTAATACCTCCAACCAAGCATGCCCTAAGACTTTCTCGTAGGGTTTTTATAGGGACGGATCTAAGTAGGTTTTTGGCGGTTCACATGAAGCCCATAGTTTTTGCTTGTAGTGTAATTTTTTTCAAAATCTCGATTTTTTCACAATGAACTTGGTCTCAAATTTGGTGTTACATGATTTATTTAGTTAGTGTAGTGTATTATGATTAAAAATAATAATAATAATAATAATAAAAAAAAAAAAAAAAAAAAAAAAAAAAAAAAAAAAAAAAAAATTGAACCTCGTAACTTATATACCTAGATCCGCCACTAGTTCTCTATGCAAAGCGTAATATATATTTTTTTCTTAATCTTTAAACACATGCACAAACAACCAAAAATATCGCATACTTTTAACATGGAGTAAAAAGAAATAAACATTAGAAGCTCTATTTTAAAGTCAACGTAGAAAAGAAAGTTGGGTATAAAATCGAGTGAAACCAAAAATATCGCATACTTATAACATTGAGGGGCAGTTTGGTTTGTTACTAGGAATCACAAGCGGTATCAAATTTGATATGTGGTAGAATGACAATGAATATAATAAAGTGTATGATTACGATTGTTTATGTTTCGATGACAAAATATGGTATGAAAAAGTGTATAGATATTTGAATTTTGTAATGGAAAAAATATGGGCCTACGGAATGGATTTCATATACAACAAATTGGTGGGTAATGAGTTTATAGCTATGATATACTCATTTCATTCATGGACCCACTAAACAAACACCTTTAATCACTATGAAACCCATAACCCCATTCCAATATACCCGTACCAAACGTACCCTGAGTAAAAAGAAATAAAACATTAGAAGCTCTGTTTTAAAGTCAACATAGAAAAGAAAGTTGGGTCTAAAATGGAGTGAAAAGTGGATAGATATCAAGAAAGAGATAATATGTGGTGACCCGTCCCTTGGGTTATTCAAAGTGTTAATCAACTTGCATTTGCGACCAAACTCGAACCCTTAACTTTTACCTGTTAAATCTCCACGCATTTTAGGATCCATTGGTTACTACTATTTGTTTGAAGAATGCCTTTTCACTTTAATACAGATAATATATCTTATTAGCACCTCAACCGCAAAATTTTTGTTTTTTTCCTCAAACGAAGACATCAAATGCCTTTTCACTTTAACTGTATATTACATCAAATGCAAAAAATGACTTTAATTTGTCTTCGTTTGAGGGAAATTTTTTTTTTTGCGGTTGAGGTGCTAATAAGATATATTATCTGTATTCAAGTTAAAAGGCATTCTTCAAACAAAGAGCAGTAACCAATGGATCCCAAAATGCAGATAATATATCTTATTAGCACCTCAAACGGTTGAGAGTTGAAGTCTAACGTGAGATATATATGGGTGATATATTTAGGAAGTGAGCTTGTCACTTAAAGAATTGTGGATATTAAAAAATTTGCATTACGAATTATCACTAACAAAATTTTTTTGAAACGTTGGCATTTCATTAAAAAGAAAACTAGCAAGGAGCTAGAATTACACAGGTGATTTTAACCAATCAGTCCAACTATAAAGCATACGACCTCTAGACTTAAGCCATGAAAAGGAGTACAAACGAATATTATCAAAGATGTCACTTTTCCTCATAAAGTGTGAGTTGAAAGTGACATTATTACGGAACCGCCAAATCCATCATAAAAAAAGTCGCGATGATTACATACATACGATGAATCTTCTCTTTAGAAACGTGCCAAGAGCTCAACCAATCTCTCCAATGGATGTGAGAAACGAATAAAGGCATGGAGGCGTCACACCAAGTACGAACGAGCCTCCAAATATCTTTGGCAATGTCACACTCGAAAAAGATATGGAGGTTAGATTCAACATTACCATTATAAGAAAGGAAAGAGATCTTCGGGATTTCGATACCTCGGGACGAGAGATTGAGACGATGTGGAAGCCTGTCAAACAATAAACGCCCCATGAAGATATTCACTTTGCGAGGAAGAGACTTGTCCCATGTAGTAGGAGGATCCAAAGAGGGCAAAAGATGAGCGTCAATATGCCTATGAATCACTCCTACAAAAAAAACGTCATCATGTGCTATAGACCAAACACAAGTGTCCGAATCAGAGAGGATATCAACTTGGCTAATTTCGTTCGATGTGTCTCTAAAATAAGCCTTGTTACGAACACCCAAATCTGATCTAGACCAATTCCAACACCATTGACCATTTGACATACGATCTACAACCAAAAAATCCTTATATTGCTCCAACAAAAAAAGTCTATTCAATCAAAGATATGACGGGGAGTTACCAAGCAACGTATCTTTCCAAAGTTGAATGAGAGTTCCACAACCCACCTGGAAGCGTAACGCGTCATTAGGAAGAATGGCACTCGAATGTAAATAATTAGAAGTCCCCATAATTTTGTACAAAACACGGTTTGTTTTACACCCATGATGGTCGAAACCACCCACCTGCCCATGCAAGGCCTTAATAACTTTCACCCATAGAAGATTCGGATTAGAGAGAAATCTCCAACGCCACTTTTGGAGAAGGGCAAGATTAAACGACTTTAAACTACCTATAACCAAGCCGCCTTTATCGAACGAGGATAACACATTAGACCATTTTATCCAAGCAAGTTTTTTTTGAATCTTGGGAGCCCCCTAAAAGAACATAGCACAAATTCTTTCCAATGCCTTATAACAGATTCGGAAACTTTGAAGATAGAAAGTTAATAAATCCCGAGACTTCCAATGGTGGCTTTAATTAATGTGAGACGGTCCCCAATAGAAAGAAGATTTGCTTTCCAAGATGAGAGCCTCGAATGAAATCGGTTGAGTAAGAGCTTTCAACTGGAGGTAATATTCATATTAGAACCGATCGGTAACCCAAGATATACATATGGAAAGGAACCCGAGGTACATCCCGTATTATTGGCCATAAGAGAAACTTCTTCTGCTGAAACTCCAATACCATATACATTTGATTTATGGATATTAATTTTAAGGCTCGAAGCTAGATAAAAAAAAAACCCTACAAAACACGAATAATGTTGTCCATGTCGTGGGTGCTCCACTCCGTGGTGATCACGACGTCATCAACATAGAATAAGTGAGACAATGTAATGGCAGGAGAACGGAACTTAACACAATGTATCAAACCAGATTGGACCGCGTCCGAAAGAGCCACGTGAAGACCTTCCATAACAAGGATAAACAGAAAAGGCAAAAAAGGATCGCCTTGCCTCAAACCACATTTAATAGAGAACTCGGATATCAGGCTTCCATTGACCAAAATGGAGGTTCTGGACGAAACCAGGAACTCCTTAATCCTAGACCTCCATTTCATACCAAAACCAAGGCAAAAGAAAACCCATCAGGACCGGGAGCTTTGTCACTACCACAATCCCATACCGTCGTCTTGATTTCGTCTAGCGAAATATCATTCTCTAAGAGTTCACGATCAAAAGAGCATAAACCTAAAGCGTTGGTAATGGAGGGAAAATTAACCGTGTTATCGTTCACCTGGAACTTGCCTTTGAAGAAGTTAAGAAAAGTTTCTTCAACTTGATGGAGTTCTGAAACCCAAGCACCCTCGTGCTTGATGCCATGAATTGAATTAGATCTTCATTTTTGATTCACCAAACAATGGAAAAATTTAGTGTTCGTATCTTAAACTTACGCTTTTAATGATGGAAAGCAAAGCTCAAACAAAATGATTAAACAAGTGTATAATCTAAACTACCTATAATGCATTTTATACTCTTTCTCCTCATTTATTTTTTTTTTAAGATTTTCAAAAATAGATTTTAAGCATTACAAGTTTTAAAGTTATGTTTACAATTATTTAATGCACAAATACATCTATACAACACATATTCTTAAAATACCTCCTCATTTAAAAATACATTTAATATACCACGTGCTACGAACCAATCATGCTACTAATCTATTATAAAAATCTTGACCTATGCTAACTAGCAAATAACTTTTACCGCCAATCATCACAACTTCGTAATACTACTGACTACCGTTTTCGTATCGCCATTGCATCCATGGGCACTCTACCATTTTTATACGAGATAATGTGCGATAAAGTTATTTTCAAAATTCTCGCCATACGTAAAGTTATAATCACGAAAAACATATAATCAAGTAATATTATTTGCCAAAAATTTTGATTACATGGTACCTGCCGCTGCAACGCACGAATACCCTGCTAGTGTAACCATAATTCATACATTATTAATCTCCTTACAGTGAAAGAAATATTTTCACTCAAAAACTTCAAATAGATTCAGGGACGTAGTTTTTACCTCCCCAAATTAAATAAGACAAACACGTGTACACAATAATTTTGATGGTATAAGACCATTAGGTATCATGAGTTGCCTCAACCTCTTCATTCGGGTCCTACGGGTGCCACGTCACCACAACAAACCACAACTAATAACCCCTCTTATCATAACATACCACAACTTACTTATTTGGGCCCCACCACTATTTATTTTAATTTCTTTTATTCAAATACCCAAATAAACTAAATTCATTTCATTAAAATAAAAATACATTACAACAAATTTAAACACATACTAATAATAAAGTTACGATACGAAGAAAAAAAAACGATAAGGAAATTAAAAATAACTATACAACAAATACTAATACGATACGAACTTTTATATAGAGTTGTAATTGTCGATGAGATCCGACTTCTCCTCCCACACTTGTAACACTTGCTCCCTAGCCTTCTTCAAGGCGACATGAAGTTCCAGATCTGTTTCATCATTTTTAGTAGAGTATCTAGACCGAGCTTGATAGCTGGATGGTCTTGAGGCAACTCACGTAACCTTTCGATCTCTGGAGCACGAGTATGCATTTGTAGCATAATACGAGATATCTCGTCAAACAAATTGTTAATAAGTTTGAGTTCTTTTTCTTGTTCAGTGTGTAATCGGGTGAAGATAACCCTTTGCACCTCTGCTGGTTCGTTAGCCATAGTGATACTTGCGAGTGAGTTTTATAAGAAGTAGTGTGAGAAAATGAAGTGTTGTGAAACTGAAGTGTTGTGAAAATGAAGTGTTGTGACACTAGGTTTTATACTTGAATGTAGCCGTTAAACTAGCCGTTGGAGGCTATTTTAAAATTCATATTCAAAGTAAAAGCAACCGTACGAGTATTATTCAAATTCAAACGTAAACTAACAGTACAACATATTAAAAATGATACGGGAAAAGATAAACACGATACGGATAACAAATCATACAACATTGTTAAACATTTCTCAACACGTGAACGTAGAAGCTTCTCTCCCCAAATCGTTGTTCAAACATTGTCTTTGCAATGTTGAGAATCTCATCGTCATTCTCCCCGCCTGTACACTGCAAATGTAAGTAAATAGCATTGAATTTTTGACATTCACTGCTAAGTCTTGTCCATTTATCCGTGTCCTTATCTTTGTTACGATATTCACCGTTAGACATATTGTTGAACATGTCTACAACTTGGTTCCAAAAGGAGTTTCCATTGTTGAAGCTTTGGTTTTGGGAAACTGCAACCCAAATTTCAGCTAGCAACTTTTCTTCTTCTTTAGACCAACGATTATTCATTTCAAATGTGTGAAAAATATTACAAGTGTGTGAAAAATAGCAAAGAATGGTATGGTATTTATAACTGTTTAATTAACGAGTGGGATATTTAAAACTTAAAATTTCAAATTCAAAATGGAGGAGCGGGATATATGATATATTTAAAATTTCAAATTCAAAATGGGTTGGTTCCCACCTGATTCCTCTTCGACTGAAGATGGTTACCCAGACTCAGATGATACCTTCCATTAATTTTTGGTTGTTTATGTTAATCGTTCATTGTTTACGTTAATCGTTCATTGTTTAGGTTAATCGTTCGTTGTTTAGGTTAATCATTCGTTGTTTAGGTTAATCGTTCGTTGTTTTTTCAAATGTCTGTTTAATGTATTTCTATTTGATGTTTAATGTATTTTAATTTCCTAATTTATAAAACATTACAAGTTTTATAAAAATGTTACAACTCTATTTACAAAACATATCTATTTACAAAACTATAAAAAAAAGGGCAAGAAAAAAAAAAGAAAAACATTAAATACAAACAAAATGGCCCACTTCGTCAGAAATTCATCTCGTCGTCTGCACGAGCAGGTGGTTCACGGCGAAGGAGGGCGAGCACTGCCGGTACCATGGCAAGGCACGACGAGCGTGCCACCTCAGCACGGCGAACGAAGACGATACCGAATGCTCTAAAGCGTACATCTTTTTTCAATTAAGACTTCAAAGCATGATAACATTACTTTTTATAAAGCAAACATGAACGGTAAAAGTTTTTTTTAGAGTGAAAAGTGAATGATATATTTATAATATGGAACACTAGTATTGGGTCTGAAAATCGACCCAATTGTCTCTAACAAATATTTAAACATTAAATAGCCTAATACACTATCTGAAAGTCAGTGAGCATAAAAGTCTGATAAAGATCAGAGAGAATGTCACTTCATAATTGTCAAAATGAACCTGATAGTTATCAGAAGTGAAATACTCCCTAATAGTTATCAGAGAACATGTATCCTTGATTATTATTCAAAAGTTGTTACTCACTGATAAAAGAAATCAACGAGTGTTGTATAAAGCTCAACCAACTGTCTAGCTTCAGGGACGTCAAAGACCAACTAAAGAAAACACTTCACAAATTGATGCGGTGTTAGGGAGTGATTTATAAATAGCTACGAACAACACCAGGGTCACTGAGATCTGACAAATGTTTTTATGATTCTGAAGACTTAGTTCAGTTTAAACAACCTCAACCTCTGAAAGTATGGGCGGGAAACTTCTTGGGAAAGATAAGTTATCAAGTAGTTATCGAGATACTAGAAAGCAAGCATGGGAACTATAAGTTGTTAAATCGGGTAAGCCGAAAGTACGCTCAGACTAGCATATTAGGCACATGTCTATCTATAGCAAGTTGACAAGTTACTATGCACCCATGTGCATCCACTGTTTCCCCCTCTATATAAACCAAAGGTTGTAACCGAGGTAAGTAGAGATTCAAGTTTAGAAAATAATACAAAGTATTATAGTTAGGATCCTCCTCTCCTTGGAACAACAAAGCAAAGCTAGTTACTTCTTGTTGTTTGATTTTGGAGAGTTAATCTGTCATCAACCGGGATAGTTTTCCGTATGCTATCCCTTGTAAATCTTTGATTCATTTCTAAAAAGATTTATAATGTTGAAAAGTACAATGGTGTTATTAGCGTTTAGAAGTCGTTCACAAGCAAACCCAACCTCAACAATGTTGATGTTCATTAGTTTTAGTCACTTGGTGAAACTGTTGTTCATATCATTCATGGTTTGCATGAGCTTGTGCGTAGCGGACCCGACAACTAGACGAGCACCAGTGCATAGCAGTGGGATTTTATCGCGACACATAATTATGATTGTAATATTTTTGTTAAGTGTTCCGTATAACATTAATCATATAACGTAAAAAATCAAAATGTAACTGTAAATTATTGTAACATATAATGGTTTAAAGTAAAAGAACAAATTTTAATAGCTAATTTCAATATTCAATAAATGGCAATCTAGTGCTAATCAACGGTAAAAGTTTAATGTAGTTAAACATATATGTATATTAAAAATAGAAATACTTTGAAATAAGGTTTAAGTCACCATATAGCAACTAAAAGCCAGGTTACAATGGCAATTCCAAATAAAGAAGGTAATGGTTTTACTACTGAGATCATTAATGTTGAATATGAATGGAAACCTCCTCATTGTGGTAAATGTAAAACTTTTGGACATTCTTTGATTGAATGCCCAAATCGTGATAAGGAGGCTGTTCGTAGTAATACTATTGTGGCAGGGGAAGAATGTGGCTGCTCCTTCTCGGCCTATTGGGGGTGTTCAACTTAATAAGACTAAATCTAAATTTTGGAGACCTGTCTCGAAGAAGCCAGTTGTTAGTAAGGAAAAAATCACTAATGGGGGAAGTACAAGTAGAAAAGTTATTTCTACATCGAACCCATTTGATGCTCTTGATATGGACGATACGGATGATAATGGTATTCCTTGTGCAACAAGTGTTACTCATAAGGATGTGGCTGATTTGGAGGCTGGTAGTACGAAGGACACTAAAGGGGCTGAAGAAGATAGTGATGATGAGGTTTTTGATTGCCAAAATGATATGGCTAGTTTTTTAGCATCTGGTATACCTGCTGTTGCTAGTTCTTCTATGGGTGGAAATGGAAGTACTACTCCTATTGTTAAGAAAATTGGGAATATTGAAAAGCTAATTATTGAAGAGAAAGTTACTCTTGTGGATGATGATGGTAAACCTCTTAAAAAGGTTGATCCTTCAACTAAGGTGGGTAACCCATTCTCTAAGGTGGGCAATGTGGTAGTTTCTGACAGTGATGATGATGAAATTTTGATGATCACATTCGGCGTTATATTATGGAAGTGGAGGTAAGGAGCAGAGTCTTTATAAGAAATCGAAAGCGGATACGGGTGACGGCAACAATTATGATGATGATTTTGGCCTTTCTCTTTCACAATTAAAGGCTGTTGGAATTCAATATTTTTTTCTTAATTAGGTTGTTTTATATTTTTGCATAAAATTTCTGATGTATCTTATTTTATGCTGGTTTTTGTTTGGTGGTCTTATTGGTTGTAGCTAGTTGTCATTTATGGCCTGTCATTAATGATTTAGTGGCTGTGTCAATCGATTGCTTGCAGTTAATGTGGTACTTCAGCTACATTCCATTGTACTTGAACGTTTTTTTTGGAGTAATATACTTTACCGGGTGGAATACCCTTTACCCAAAAAAAATATAAAGTATTTTGTAAAATGTTACAAACTTTCCGAAAGTGTTCATATATACATATTTGTGTGACGTATAACATAAAAAGGAGTGACACGTGTCACGTCAATAAATGACACATCATCCAAATATGCATATTTAAACAATTTCCAAAACTTTGTAACGTTTAATAGGACACCTTTCAGTTTATGTACTAAAATGATAAATTTAAAAAAAAAATCTCTACTATTTAGTGCCTAAACCTTTTTAAATATTATAAAGTTTTTTTTTTATTAATAGCGCGATAACCAAGTTATAGCATATGGTGATCACGACCTCATCAACATAGAATAAGTGAGACAATGTAATGGCAGGAGAACCAAACTTAACACCATGTATCAAACCAGATTGGACCGTGTCTGAAAGAGCCACGTGAAGACCTTCCATAACAAGGATAAACAAAAAAGGAAAAAAATGGATCGCCTTGCCTCAAACCACGTTTAATAAAGAACTCGGATGTCAGGCTTCCATTGACAAAAATGGAGGTTCTGGACGAAACCAAGAACTCCTTAATCCTAGACCTCCATTTCATACCAAAACCAAGGATATGAAGCACAAAGTCAAGGTATTTCCAGCTTACGGAATCAAAGGCTTTCTCAAAATATACTTTCAAAATTAACATATTTTTCTTTCGTTTATTATACCAATCAATCATCTCACTAAGCATGAGAGGGCCATCAAGGATTTGTTGACCCACAATGAAGGCGGATTGCTCGTGACTAGCGATTTTATCAATCACTTTGGAAAGTCGATTAGCAAGAATTTTGGCAATGATCTTGTGGTGAATACCAATAAGAGAAATGAGACAAAAATCTTTGATGTGAATTGGGTTACTAACCTTAGGAATGAGAGTGATAAAAAAGGAGTTAGACCTCGATGGCATCTTGCTAGAAGTAAAAAACGAATTAACGAACTCAAAGATATCTAACTTGAGAATGTCCTAAAATCTCTTCACGAAGGCAAAAGAAAACCCATCAGGACTGGGAGCTTTGTCACTACCACAATCCCATACCGCCATCTTGATTTCGTCTAGCGAAATACCATTAATTCTCTAAGAGGTCACGATCAAAAGAGCATAACCTGAAGCGTTGGTAATGGAGGGAAAATTAACCGTGTTGTCATTTACCTGGAACTTGCCTTTGAAGAAGTTAAGAAAAGTTTCTTCAACTTGATGGAGTTCTGAAACCCAAGAACCCTCGTGCTTGATGCCATCAATTGAATTAGATCTTCATGTTTGATTCACCAAACAATGGAAAAATTTAGTGTTCTTATCTTAAACTTACGCTTTTAATGATGGACACCAAAGCTCAAACAAAACGATTAAACAAGTGTATAATCTAAACTACCTATAATGCATTTTATACTCTTTCTCCTCATTTTTTTTTAAGATTTTCAAAAATAGATTTTAAGCATTACAAGTTTTAAAGTTATGTTTACAATTATTTAATGCACAAATACATCTAAAAAACACCTATTCTTAAAATAACCCCTCATTTAAAAATACAATTAATATACCACATGCTACAAACCAATCAAGCTAGTAATCTATTATAAAAATCTTAAACTATGCTAACTAGCAAATAACTTTTACCTCCAATCATCACAACTTCGTAATACTACTGACTATCATTTTCGTATCGCCATTGCATCCACGGGCACTCTACCATTTTTATATGAGATAGTGTGCGATAAAGTTATTGCCAAAATTCTCGCCATACGTAAAGTTATTATCACGAAAAACATATAATCAAGTAATATTATTTGCCAAAATTTTTGATTACAGGGTACCCGCCGCTGCAACGGGCGAATACCCTGCTAGTGTAACCATAATTCATACATTATTAACCTCCTTATAGTAAAAGAAATATTTTCACTCAAAAACTTCAAATAGATTCAGGGAGATAGTTTTTACCTACCCAAAGCATGATAATTTTGATAGTATAAAGAGTACATCTTTTTTCAATTAAGACTTCAAAGCATGATAACATTACTTTTTACAAAGCAAAAGTGAACGGTAAAAGTTTTTTGTAGAGGTAAAAGTGAATGATATATTTACAATATGGAACACTAGTGTTGGGTCTAAAAATCGACCAAATTGTCTCTGACAAATATTTAAACATTAAATAGCCTATTAGACCATCTAATGGTCAGTGAGCATAAAAGTCTCTGATAAAGATCAGAGAGAATGTCACTTCATAACTATCAAAATGAACATGATAGTTCCCTGATAGTTATCAGAGAATATGTCTCCCTGATTATTATTCAGAAGGTGTTACTCATTGATAAAAGAAATCAGCGAGTGTTGTATAAATCTCAACCATCAGTCTATCTTCAGGGACGTCAAATACCAACTGAAGAAAACACTTCACAAACTCATGTAGTGTTAGGGAGTGATTTACAAAGTGCTACAAACAACACCAGGGTCACTGAGATCTGACAAATGTTTCTGTGACTCTGAAGACTTAGTTCAGTTTAAACAACCTCAACCTCTGAAAGTATGGGCGGGAAACTTCTTGGGAAAGATAAGTTATCAAGAACTTATCAAGATACGAGAAAGCAAGCATGGGGAACTATAAGTTTTCAAATCGGGTAAGCCGAAAGTACGGTCAGACTATCATATTAGGCACATGCCTATCTATAGCAAGTTGACAAGTTACTATGTACCCATGTGCATCCATTGTTTCCCCCTCTATATAAAAAAAAAGGTTGTAACCGAGCTAAGTAGTGATTCAAACTTAGAAAATAATACAAAGTATTATCGTTAGGATCCTCCTCTCCTAGGAACAACAAAGCAAAGCTAGTTACCTCTTTTGTTTGATTTTAGAGAGTTAATCTGTCATCAACCGGGATAGTTTTCCGTATGCTATCCCTTGTAAATCTTTGATTCATTTCTAATAAGATTTATAAAGTTGAAAAGTACAATGGTGTTATTAGCGTGTAGAAGTCGTTCACAAGCAAACCCAACCTCAACAATATTGATGTTCATTAGTTTTAGTCAACTGGTCAAACTGTTGTTCATATCATTCATGGTTTGCATGAGCATGTGCATAGTGAACCCGAAAACTAGACGAGCACCAGTGCATAGCAATGGGATTTTATCGCGACACATAATTATGATTGTAATATTTTGGTTAAGTGTTTCGTATAATATTTATTCATACAGCGTAAAAAAAATCAAAATGTAACTGTAAATTATTGTAACATATAATGATTTTAAGTAAAAGAACAAATTTTAATAGCTAATTTCAATATTCAAGAAATAGGATACATTAGTTTTAAGTTTCCTAAATTAGTTTCCATCATTTCATTTAAGTTAAAGAACTAATTAGTTCCTCCTCCTCCTCCTCCTCCTTTTTTTTTTTTTTTTTTTTTTTTTTTTTTTTTTTTTTTTTTTTTTTTTTTTTAAGTATAGCAAATTAGTTTCTTAAATTAGTTTTAAATTTTCACGTTTCACTTTCCACTTTTTGATTTTTCATTTATATATAGTATAGATATATACAAGCTTACAATTAACCATGCTGTGACATGCCACAACACTGTTAAGAGTAGCAACTAATTACAAACCAACATACTAAAAATAGCAATCTAGTGCTAATCAACGCTAAAAGTTTAATGTAGTTAAAAATATATATTAAAAATAGAAATACTTTGAAATAAGGTTTAAGTCACCATATAGCAACTAAAAAGCCAGGTTAAAATGGCAATTCCAAATGAAGAAGGAATGGTTTTACTAGTGAAATCATTAATGTTGAATATGAATGAAAACCTCATCATTGTGGTGAATGTAAAAATTTTGGACATGCTTTGATTGAATGCCTAAATCGTGTTAAGGAGGCTGTTCGTAGTAATACTATTGTGGCAGGAAAGGCTTCTGAAGCTTCTACTACTTTGGAAAAGACGGATGATGGTTTCATTGAGGCAAAGAATCGTAAGAGTAAGGGGTGTTCAACTTAATAAGCCTAAACTTAAATTTTGGAGACATGTCTCTAAGAAGCCGGTTGTTACTAAGGAGAAAATCACTAATGAGGCAATTATGAGTAGGAAGGTTATTGCTACATCGAACCCATTTGATGCTCTTGATATGGACGATACTAATGATAATGGTATTCCTTGTGCAACAAGTGTTTCTCCTAAGGATGTGGCTGATTTGGAGGCTGGTAGTACGAAGGACACGGGCTGAAGAAGATAGTGATGATGAGGTTTTTGATTGCCAAAACGATATGGCTAGCTTTTTAGCATCTGGTATACCTGCTGTTGCTAGTTCTTCTAAGGGTGAAAATGGAAGTACTACTCCTATTGTTGAGAAAATTGGGAACATTGAAAAGCTAATTATTGAAGGGAAAGTTACTCTTGTGGATGATGATGGTAAACCTCTTAAAAAGGTTGATCCTTCAACTAAGGTAGGTAACCCGTTCTCTAAGGTGGCCAATGTGGTAGTTTCTGACAGCGATAATGATGATGTTTTTGATGATCACATTGGGATGTTGTATTCTGGAAGTAGAGGTAAGGAGCAGAGTCTTTATAAGCAGTCGAAAGCGGATACGGGTGACGAAAACAATTATGATGATGATTTTGGCCTCTCTCCTGCACAATTAAAGGCTGCTGGAATTCAATATTTTTGTCTTAATTAGGTTGTTTTATATTTTTATTATAAATTTCTTATGTATCTTATAAAGTTTTTTTTATTATTCAGTTTATGTACTAAAACGATAAATTATAAAAAAAATTCTCTACTGTTTAGTTCCTAAACCTTTGTAAATATTATAAAGTTTTTTTATTAATAGCGCGATAACCTAGGTTAAAAAATTTGACAAGTAAATGAATTTTAAGTATATTGAAAGAAAAGAATAAGATTGAAAACCTAGAGTTTTAATAAGTTATTTTAGATTATTACAAGACTAGTAAGTGTTTTTGCAAGCATTTAAATAGTTTTTATCTTTTTGTTATACTTTTCTATTTTATCTTTGAGAAAGTAAATTGTATATTAAGAGCACAAGGTGCCCAATGCTACAGGGCTTGTGTTATCTTATGTACCACTCTATAGCACCATCCCCGCCCTCTCCTTCCCATTCAGAGTTATAGCATATGGCGTCATCCCCATCAGCTAAGCTATATTCTTTTTTCTTTTTATTTTTTTATTTGGTTATGTGTATGTCAGGGTGTGTTATGTAACTTGAGTGGTGGAGGGAGAGTGTTTTTGGGTTAACTTATAAGTTGTTAGTGATGGCAGCAGTTTTTGCTATAACACGAGCCCTATTGCTCTAGGACATCTTGTGCTCTAACAACTTAAGTAAGTAACATTGATGTACCATTAGACCAGCCGTAATGGCATGGTCACGCACTCAGTCACCCCTTGGCAACGCACTCGGTCACCGATTACGGCGTGTCGGTCATGGTCATGGTCATGTAAAAAAATGCATAACTCGGTCGTATACTTGACCGAGTCCTCCCCTTTGTTGTGTGTAAGTGTGTGTTTAATACTTTGCTTTTGTAGGGTAAATATGTGTTTAAGTGGAGTATGTTTATTGTGGTGATCGTGGTCGCCTTATTACACTAACTTGATTATAAAAAATGCAGTGTTGAGTTGGCGCTGATGTGACATTGATAACAGCGGTGATTCTCGGTCGCCATTAAGGGTAGCCTTATTCTATATAGGATTCAATAAAGGTAATATTCTTGTGTGGCTGTGGTCTTGTGGATGAAGTCATGGACATGCATGATGAGCAAATCGAGGTTAAGGAATAAAATGAAGGAATTGATTGGCTATTTGAGCCTCAAGTACCTTATCATTGCTAACTTCCAAAACACACGCATTTATATGTTTCTCAATTTTCAGACTTCATGTTTTCATCGGCCGCCCAGGACCTCATTTGCATTTGGTTAGAATGTTAAATTTTCGGTTAGAATATGCATAAAAAAATAAATTACATTTAACATATATAATTGTTTTTTTAAAGATAAGTATATATAGATTGTCAAAAAAT